>JANKOE010000008.1:10138216-10153966 GCA_026284465.1 Erythroxylum citrifolium
CAACCTCTCTAGTATCTGCTGACAACTCTGTGGTCTCGAGCTTCCTGACAAGCCCGCAAAAGACACCTGCTAGGCGTCATGAAGTGACGTTTCTTGATTTCTGCTATTTTTCTTATCAATATTATTACTATTATTTTTTTATTATTATCTATATTTTATTATTCTTATTTTTTAAATCTTTTATTATATTTTATTATTATTATTATTATTATTATTATTCTGATTTTTATTATTTTATTATTATTTTAGTCTTTTTTTATTAATTATTATTTTTATTATGTACCTTTTTTTTCCAGTCAACAGCTTTTCTATTTAGTAAAGGTAAGGTTGCGTACTATCCGACCTCCTTAGACCCGCTTAAATTTTTTGGATAGGACGATGACTACGATATTAGAGGAAATTAGCGCATCTGTAGGCAGTGAAATTGACAGCAACCGCACATGCAAAAACTGAAAACGTGTTTTGCCGTCATTTTCAACTTGGTAGTAGCTGTAGCCCATAGATTTGGTGGATGGCGGCCGAAGTTAGAGAGTGTAGGGCCATGTTTCCTACATCGGCATTCAAGTGGGGCTCAAGCGCACGTCGCCTTTTTTCATATCATAAGCCGTGGTTGTGTCGTGTGCTTAATCTTAAGACCCGTTAAAAACGTGGGTTTCATGTGGCAAAATACAAGCATCCTGTCTATCTGTGTTTGTCAAATGTTATACAATCCAGAAGCGTGAAAATTAGCTGCTGTTTTGTGTGACTTGCAACTTCTTTTTTCCTTTTTCCAGCCGACGTGGTCATCTAGTTAACTTGTGAACAACTTCAGATATATATATTTCTTTTTTTGACAAACTTGTGTTCATGTTTGATTAACGTAACGAATCAAAATTGGATTTTTACTAACGATATTTATTGTTTTACTTTTAATCCTAATAAAAGAAGGGAAAGACCCTTGTTGCTTGGACTCGTGTTTTTATTATATGTATGTACTGCCGGTATTAAATATAGCAAAAGCCAATCAGTGTCGGCAAAAATAACAATTTCATATGTTCTCACGAACTCGAAGCACGTCGGCCACAAATGAGGCTTCAATTAACCATTAAACAATTAAAGATATCAGTAGTTTGGTTTAATAAAAAGTGTACACAAAACAAGAAGTGATTATTGATTATTGGTTAATTGTAACCTCAGATCAGGTAAACAATAAAAGTTTATTTTAAGCTTATATTTTTATAACGAGTATTGGAAATTGAAACATGCCTTACTTGTATATTTCCATACATTGTTCCCCTTTATAATTGAGTTATCTTCTTTAATTTTTTACATCTTTGAAGACTCAAGTTAGACGTACTAATACCCAAAATGTTATTTTCATATCATTAGAGCATCCAAGTAAGATTAAATTTCAAGTGTAAAAATTTTGAGAGCAATATGAAGTTATTTCTGTTGCAGTTTCATAGAAAGTACTCGTTCTGCATATAACCATATTGAATAAGCTTAAAGACTGATGACGTTGGTGTCAGTATTGGTTACATGAAAACCCGTGTCATGGCAAGCATTTGGCAGCCGACATCTTTAGGCAGAGAGGAACAACCTATTGGTGTCGATGTCTGACGTTGAAATGTAACGCACAACAGTTAAATAGAAAGAAAACGTAACTCATTTCAGTCCTTTTCTAACGTAAGACACAGAATAGATTTACATTATCTTTAGTATGATGGAGGGGTGTGGTAAAGATACCAGTGATAATTTGAGCACGTGTTTCTCGAGCAATTTCAGTTACATGTATCACAATTCACAACAGACAGCTAAGCCCACAATGAAGTGGGCAAGAAATAGAAAATTGGAACTAATTAATGAAAGCAAATTGAGTTAGTTGACTAAATGGTTGCTATGAACAAATCAATACTGAATAGATATGAAAAGCGCAAGTTGACAAATAGAAAGAGTAAGAACTAGGAAACAACAAAGTCTATATAAATATGCTTTCATTTCTGCAATCTCCACCACCATAGCCTCCTTCCTCTCACCTTCCTCATACCCTCTTTTCCCTGTTCCTTGAATTGTCTATTCTTCCTTTCTTGTGATGGATTCTGATGCTTCTTCATGGTTTCGGTCTATGTCCTCTACTTTCAGCTTCCTTTTCTTTGGTTTCACCATCTTGTTCTCAATATTCGCTTTGTTTCTTCATGTTGTGAGGCTGAGACTGTGGTGTAGCTGTGAGATTTGCAGGAGTTACGTGACCTCTAGTTGGAGGAAAGACTTTGCTAATTTGTGTGATTGGTACACTCACCTTCTTCGCAAATCACCTACTGGTACTATCCATCTTCATGTTCTCAATAATATCATTACTGTCAATCCTGAAAATATAGAGTATATGCTCAAAACCAACTTTGAAAACTATCCAAAAGGGAAGCCTTTCTCCACCATTCTTGGTGATCTTTTGGGTAGAGGTATCTTCAACATTGATGGACATCCCTGGAAATTTCAAAGAAAGATGGCGAGTGCGGAGCTTGGCAGCGTCTCAATAAGGAAGTTCGCTTTTGAGCTTATCACAGACGACATTCGGAGCAGGTTAATCCCTCTCTTCTCACTAATTGCCGGTAAAGAAGAAGTTTTGGATTTGCAGGATGTTTTTAGAAGATTCTCTTTTGATAACATATGCAAATTCTCATTCGGGTTGGATCCCGGATGCCTTAATTTGTCTCAACCCATGTCCAAATTTGCTACGGCATTTGATACTGCCTCGAAGTTATCAGCAGAAAGAGCGCTAGTACCAACACCAATGATATGGAAGCTTAAACGTCTGCTGAGTATAGGATCAGAGAAGAAACTTAAAGAGGCTATCAGTATGGTGAATGAGCTTGCATATGCAATCATAGAAGAAAGGAAAAGAACAGGTTTCTCAACCAACAAAGACCTGTTATCTAGATTCATGGCTTCCATAGATGACCACAAGTATCTCCGCGACATTGTCATTAGTTTCCTCTTGGCGGGTCGTGACACGATTGCTTCAGGATTAACCAGCTTCTTCTTCTTGTTGTCCCAACACCCAGAAGTTGAATCAGTGATTAGGCAAGAGATAGACAGTGTCATGACGAGCACACCCTGTGACGACCTTGCCAGTTTCGAACAAATGCGTGAAATGCATTACCTAAACGCAGCAATACACGAGAGTTTGAGACTCTACCCACCTGTGCAATTTGATTCCAAGTTCGCACAGGAAGATGATGTGCTGCCTGACGGTACCTTTGTCAGAAGAGGCACTAGAACAACGTATCATCAATATGCAATGGGTCGTATGGACAGGATTTGGGGTCAGGATAGTCACGAGTTCAAACCAGAGAGATGGCTAAAAAATGGTGTTTTTGTGCCTGAGAGCCTGTATAACTTCACGGTTTTCCATGCCGGTTTTAGAGTTTGTTTAGGCAAGGAAATGGCCCTAGTAGAGATCAAGAGCGTCGCTGTAGCAGTGGTCAGACGGTTCAGTATCCGGGTTGCACATTCGAAACAAGTACCGAGGTTTTCACCAGGTCTCACCGCCACCGTTAGTGGGGGTCTACCGGTTGTAATTCAAGAAATTAAAAATTGAACAGACCACCTGGTCATGCTCTTGCCAGTTTCCCTTAAAATACGTACATACAGACCTTTTTAGACTCGAACCGTTATATAACTATAAGCCGCCAATCTACAAAGGAACAAAAGTTATATGCAGCTAATTACAGATTCATCCTTAGCCTGCGCCTCTTTTCTTTCTGACAGTCGGTCGCAAATAATGTTAAAATTGTTAGATGTCCCAATCTTAATTTTATTTTAGAAAGGGTAATATTAAATAGGGATAACGATGCTACGTGTCGACTAACTAATCTGATCTAATAATTATCTATGCAAATCTCTAATCAAAAGTTAGTTATTTTCTCTTAGTCACTGTTTGGAACTGAGAATTGAGATAAGAATCATAACTTTCATGAAATCAAGCGAGTAATTATAAGTATACTTTAGAGTGATAAAGTAGTAATAATTTTAAATATCAGGCTACCAAACATAATACCAAAGACCACTATCTTGAATATAATACCCTTTTGTAAGTTTATAAGCATGTATTTGTATTCCCTATAAATTATTCCCAGTTTCGTAGCCAAATTCCATAGAATTTAGGGATCAAATCACTGCTTATAATTCATTTGGAAAATAAGGTAGTGACATGATGATTTTTTGTGCTCTATGCAAAATTCATATTCATCCAAGTTAGGGCAAATTATATGGGGCCTTGATTTTGTTATTTTAGGCTTTGATCTTTAAAAAGTATTAGTTTTATTTTTTTTATATCATTCGTATTCTTTAACATCACTTTCAGTTAAAAAATTAATTAAAATTTATAAAAGAGACATTATATTATTTATATATGTATTACATTACACAAACAATATAAAGTGGTCTCACCATTTTTTATTAAATTTTCTAATAAAAAGATAAAAAGTGATATAAAAATATAATTTCAAGAAAAAATGATAGCTTTAATTAAAGTAAAAAAAAAAAATGACAAGAAGTTTGGTATATTTAACCGAAGAATATATATGTATATATATGAAAGAATATTTGAAAATGTTCTAAACAAAGTAGCAAAAGAAAGGAAATGTTTTGCAAGTACTCTGTCTAGAGAAACTAAATCCCATGTGCTCCTGCGGTGGCACAGTTTGGAGTCGTTAGAATTGGCCCAGCGTTTTCCTCATAAAATACCGTGGGCCAACGCCCCATGATTTGCATTTCAAGGGAGACATGCATCGGTTAGATTAGGTAGCCACTGCAGTGTTGATAAGCTTTTTCCTTATTTTATTTTATTTGTTCAGTCTTGTGTAGCTTATTTCCGGATTTAAGATTCCGTATTCCATTTGGATCTATATTTAGTTGTTTGCAGCCTTTTCGTTGCTTGCTAGACTAGGACGTTTGTCCTCATGACGGACGAGCATGAGCTCCAGAAATCGTGGGTCTGGGCAAATAAAGGAAGTCCATGAGAAATGTCTGAAGTTGTTGTCAGACCGTGATTTAAGCCCAAATTGATGGATGCGGGCAAACATTTGTTCCAGGACTGTGGGTGTTTTGTTTTTGGGAGAAATTGGGGCCTGATGAGGCCTACGATGTAATACTGCCCGTAGTGGAGGTGCCAATATTGCAAATCAGGACAAGGTTTACAAGTATCGCCATAATTAAGTTGAGGAAGACTGTAAGGTGTATTGGGTTTGATGAGACATGAGGTCTTGAGGAATAGAGGAGGGTGTAATTGGCTTGGGTTTCCAATGAGGGCGGAGTGAATAGTGAGCAGATGGAGCATGGATGTGGACGAAGAGTGTTGTTGTCGGGAACAATTGGCTTGTGTGGACATTGGTGCCGCTGAAACTCAGAGCACTGCAGATTTTATTGCAGGCTTGACTAGAGAAATGGAGAATTTAACTGAAATTCAGGTTAATTATTCTGTTACTATTTTTGTTGTTGCAATGTTTAAAGTGTCACAAAGAAAGGAATAATGTTTTTGTACATATCCTTTGCAATAAGAGTACATATCTATACACACCAGACAATACTCCCTCCTATTCAAAATAAAAGTCATTTTAGAGGGATGCACACTTATTAAGAAAGTTAATGAAATGTTTGATATACCCTTATTAATTGCATGTTGAAGTGCTTTGAAAATATAATTTGTATAATTAGGATGTGAGAGAAATTAAAGGGTGATTTTGGAAGTAAAATTATAATCATGCATGAAAAGTCGCGAACGACACTTATTTTGAATAATTAAAATCTCTCTAAAATGACTTTTATTTTGAATAGGAGGCAGTACTAAATTAAGAAATATAATAAATCTAATATATAATCTAAGGCCGAAATTAGGGTTGGCTTTGAATTGACACTTCATTAACTCAAGTATTATAGTTCATATATTAATATCCCCCTTAAACTGAAGATGGAAGAGAAGCAGTTAACTGAAATTTGCGAACAAAATCATAAAAATATCAAGACGAATAGTTTTAGTGAAAATATCTTAAAGTTGATTATGAGAAGAAGCAAATGGAAGTCGAATAATACCCCAAAGAATATAATATCACACAAAATGACAATATTTTTCAATATATTTGACACACTCATAGAAAATGTTATTATAAGCAATTTGAATAGTATTGTGATTATCATAGTATAAAATAGTAGAAGAAGAATGCATGATGTTATATCTTAGAGTAACCATCATAGCCAAAGAAGTTCAAAGGCAATATCAACATAAACTTGATATTCGACTTTAGTATTAGACTGAGATATCAACGTTTGTTTCTTACTCTATTAAGAGATTAATGAATCACTGAGATGGAAAAAATAGTCAATCATAGAGCATCGATAAATAGGATTATCGACCCAATTAATATTGGAATAAACTTTTAAGTCAATAGAGGAAGAGTTATGAAAGCGTTAACCTTAAAATAAAGTACCTTTGATGTGGAGAAGAATAGAAAAAATATCAACAAAATGAATATTGCATGGAACAAATATAAAGTAACTGTATGAACTACATAGGTGAATTATGGATGAGAGATAGTAAGATAATACTCCTAACTAGTTAGCGATAATGAGTACCATCACGAAGAGGGATCCCATTAGTAGTAGGAAAGTAAACATTAGCCTTAATTAGAGTACTAAGTATTTTCTCACAAGTAAGACTGGCACAAGAAATAAAATTTGTAGCATATGTGGCTTAAGACAAACAATATCCAATGGAATTAGATGATGTAATAAGACCCAAGAAATAGATAAAATGTCCAATATTTAAGAAATAATTTGATCTTGGATTTGATGATTTGACATCATTGATACCCTTTAAGTCACTCTCAATAATTATTATATCATTTACATAAAGAAGCAAGACAATGCATTCTTTATTAGTGTGACAAATGAACAATGCGTGATCATATGTACTAGAGTAAAAACCAATAAACTAATAGATAAGCTAAAATCAACAATCCAAGCTTGAGAGGCTTGCTTCAAGCTATAGAAAACTTTATGAAATGATAAATATTATTATAAGGATGATTATAGTTAGGAAAGAGTTGCATATAAACTTCTTAGAAAGATCCATTAAGAAATACATTTTTGGCGCCCATTTGGAACATTTGCCCTGTTTAATAGCAACAATAGAAATAAGTTACTCCAAGAGGGGAAGTGAGCTACATGAGTAAAAGTTTCTTCATAATTAATATCATACTCCTACATAAAATCCTTAGTTGTAAGACAAGCCTTATATCATTCTACAAATCTATTAATTTTAGTTTTAATTTTGCAAACCTATTTATATCCAATAAAAAACTTATCTGGTGATAAATCAAATCCTAAATAAGTTCTCATAATAGCTTGTAGTTTTGTCATTGTTTTCTTCCAAAGAGGGTTAGTACTAGTTTTACGATAAGTGTTAGGTTTATATAAAGAAGCAATAGTAGCATAACAATGATAATCATGAAGAATAACATTGGTTTTTCTTACTCGATTGGGAAGAGGAGGAACACGAGGTAATGAAGACATAATAAACTTAGGAGATAGATAAGAACTAGTGGTAAGATCCATGACATAAAAGAATTCATCATTAGTAAGGGAAGATAAATCAACACTGTTTAAGTCGGATGGTCCTGTTGAAAAACCATTAGGAAAGATAATAGATGGATTAGTTAGGAAGGAGGAAGGAGTATATTGAACATAAAAAGATGATAGGGTAGGTAACATCTTTTATTTCTAGAATTTGACTGGAAAAAAAATTAGAAAGTGTTTTGAAATACGATCCTAATACTAATAATATTTATGCTCAACACCAAACTCTAAGAAGTAACATAACCAAGCTCGATTCAATTTTTTTATCTTCATAATGTTGAATAAGAACAATGTAAGCATAACCAAAGACATGGAGAGATTGACAATCATAGATTAGATCTTATAAGTATTTATAATGAAAAATGTTACTGATGGTAAGGATAGGAATATGATTGATAATATAGATAACAACGAGAGCTACTTTTCCCAAAAAGATTTTAGATAAGAAGAGGATATAAGAAGGGTTCTGATACTATCCATTAAAATAGGCTTGAAAAATGGGATTATGCATAGTCTGATCTAGCATAAAGTTATTAAACCAAGATTAATTTGATCGGGCTTCAAGTTAGGCTAGAACTTGAGGGGCGACCTAAAGCCTAACATAAAAAAACTTAACCACTTGTCAAAAATAATATCGTTTTGACCACTTTCCAAAAATAATATAATTTTAGATAGACTTTTCAAAACAACATCATTTTGGACAACCTACTCAAGTTCAAACCTAAGCTTGAGTCAGATGATACAAACTTGCCTAAACTTCAAACCGAGCTTGAGTTACACTTTCTTAGGGTTGGGTTGGTGAAAGGTGATAAACGATTAATTGACTATCTTTGTATACCCATATTTTGTGTGTTTTGCTTGTTGTTTAATAATTTCATATTATTTTTGACACTTATTTTGCTTTAAGTGTGTTTTTAGGTGATATTTTCCTTATATACCAAATGGAGAAGAATTTACATAAAATTAAGGCACAAAATGAAATATTTGAAGTAATTTTAGAAATACAAGACTGTGTATAGGGACTTGTAAGCCATTGTAAACATGTGGAGCTTCAAAGGCACTGTTTATGCTCATATAAAGAAACACGCCCATATATGTTGACATATATAGCCGTGTATGTTACCCATGTAAGCTTCTGCAATAGTGTAAAGTCATAATTTAGAAAGATTTTCACGGTCTAATAATTAATAATTTAATTGCATAATAAAGGATTAGTGTTTAAGATATCTTTTGGGGATTCATCACTTAGGTAATACTTGTTGGATATCGTCTGATTGTAGTGCTTTCTTCATCCTAGAATTATTGTGTTAACTTTACTTTAGTTTGTTTAGTTTAATTTTCAATTAAATTCATAATTGGATTCAACACTTAGATAATAGAAAAGGGCCAATACTAGTACTTATAGTCCTCATGAGATCGACCGGTACTTATTAATGCTAGCTACTGCTACACTGTGTACTTATAGTTAAAACATATAATTCTTATAAACACATAAATAATCAATCAAGTTTTTGGTGTCGTTATCAAGGACTAGACTAATAGGAAAGCCAAACTTTTATTAATCCAACCATTATTTCTGATTTTTATTTTTATTTTTATTTTTATTTACTTATTCATTTATTTATCTTTTGAACTTCTCTATTTTGACTTTGTGTTTACGGCTTGTTGTCAAGATTTATCGTCATAGTTATAAACCATAATGGAAGGATAAGGAGGTCAGTATTCTCATGGAAATTATAATATGTCATCGAATATGGCAACATCACAAACTTGGAACTAAAGATATGGTGATATGTGTTTGGAAGCTTAACTAGCATCTATTTTGTGTGTGATATTTATCAAGATAACCATTATAATCATAAATGTCGGGCACCAAACTATATGTGAAAGAATCCATAATGAATGCAAAACTGGCCTTAGAATACCCTATATGAGAAATACTTATAATTCATAGTGGGGCAACTCTTACATTGATGCATGAAATGATTGTGCTTTAGTTAAATCTTTACAACAATAGTAACAAGAAGAACATCTTATAGATATATTAATAGATGGCCTTGTAAAATTTGAAACAAGCAACCATAAATTTAAAGAGAGATTTTCTTTTCCTTAATACACTGAGCTGAATACAACATATTATTTAATCTTATTAATTCCTCAGAGTAAAGAAGAGACAAAGGTCGACTTTATGAACAAAGTTGCAATTCAAGAAGAGATAGCAAGAAGAGATGACAGATACGATAGTTGAAGAAGATGAGGGGGTAACATGTAACATCCCGTTTCCATACTAAGAGTTAGAACCTTATATTTCTGTAAATGAGAAATAGCAATGAGAGATTAGAAAAATGTATTTCAAATTCATGCATAATATAACATTCATACACGTGAATTTAATTGTTTTGTACACATTTCAATGATTGTACATGCACTCATTTGACATTCTCCGGGTATAAGTGATATTTAACGTGATTATAATGTGAATTGTGGATTAGGTGTCTTAAAAATTGAGTTGGTGTGTACAATTAGTGATTTAGAAATTTTGGTGAAATTTGGAAATTTTATGAAATTATGGGTATTTTTTGAACTAGGAAAAATGTCATGTAGCAGAATAATTGATAAATGACAGTAGAATTAAGTGTCAAATGGCAATGGAAATTTTTGATAAATGAAATTAATATTTAATGACAATTATCATAGAAAATTGGGAGTCAATTGGATTAGAGATTGGAGACAAATGGATTGGTTATTAATGAGGACCCATTAAAAACCACAAGGTGGTGACATGTGACAAGTGACAAGTGTCACTTGCCATACCACACACCTCACTCTCGTAACTTACCCTTGCAAGAATAATATTCATTGTTTCTCACCTTTGGATAAATGCTCTCTTTTCTTCTCTTCTTCATTTCGGTCTTCATTCTTCTTCTCCATCTCACGACATTTTCTCACCCACCTCATCATGTTGATTTTGTTCAATTCCTTCACTTTGTTTCTTCAAGAATAAGTTATCTCCTTAATCATGTCACAAGAAAAACCTAATCACTCCCTCATAAATGATGATGATCTATGGTGTTGAGAAGCTAGGGTTAAGAGTGATTTGAAGTTCTTGAAGCTTAAACAAGTAAATAGTATGTTATTCTTTTTGATATGTTGACTAAAACATGCATGATGATAGTTAGATGTTGAAAGATCATGAAATGGTGATGAAAACATGTTGAAGCATGAATGATACAAATGAGCTTATAGATGTCTTGTTTTTGTGTATGTCGTGAGTGATAATTTATAAATTGTTAGAGAGATGATTTTTACCTAGAATGATCATTTTAAATGTTATAGAATGAATGCAAAAATTTATAAAGGGATGATATGTGTTTATGTTCTGTTTTGAAGTGTGATCACGTGGATTATTGGTAGCTGTTATAAAGATGAACTAGAAAGAGTTTAAAGCCAAAGAAAAGGCTAGTGTATTGTCTTGAAATGAGAAGAAGTAGGATGATAGTTTTGAGACAAAGTAAAGTTGAAAATGAAGTTAAAAGTGTGCTGGAATATGTTAAATGGAGTGTCTTCATTGAACATGCATATGCATTTTGGTCATATCTTGATCTGTAGACATCTAAATGGGATGATTTTTAATTTATATTAAACTAGAGACATATGGATACTATTTTTATAAAGAAATTAAATTTTAATTCTGTCCTTAAGGGTTTTGAAATTTGTCTTGAAGTTGCATACTGAGTGCTGCTGTAGTTTGAGAACAGTCTTTAGTATTTTAGGTATAAATCTAGGAATAATGAACCAAATTGTATGAAATTTAGTTCATTAAAAACTTAATCCATATATGAACATTTTGTTAGAAGAATGTGTTCCCTAAATACCTCATGTTCTAGGTTATAATGGTCATAAAAAACTGAACTGAAAATCTGTCTTGAGAAAAACTGAAAAATTGCAGGAGAAATGGGAGATTAGTTTATGTCAAGATTGTGTCAATGACCACCATGATCATGGGTAGTGCTTTTTCATGGTAATGTTTTGATTGTGCGATGGTTAAACCAATTAAGGATAAGGTACTTAATTATGATTTAATTGGACTTAATTTAGTCTTCAATGGAGCTTGAATTGAACCCAGAATGATGCATGGATTAAGTGACTAAATGTGTGATATGTATGAAGTGATAATTGATGTTATAACTTAGTGAATGAATTTTTGATATCAAAGTATCAAAGGCATAAGTATAATGGGAATGAAGATATTCATATGATTGTAGTTGTGATTCAAAGGAGTTGAGTAATATGTGTTAAGTAAAGGTGAATGAGGGTTGGATATTATGAGATCATACAATGCTAGAAAAGAAATGATGAGTAATTGAATTATGATATTAGAATAACCAACTGTTCTTAAGGTGTAAACCTAATAATAAGCTAGACACATACAAATGATAAGGTTTGAATGATCAAGATACGTGATTAAGGAAACATACCCGGAATAGTCAAATTGAGCATGCATTATACGTTACACCTATACATATGTGTACAATTGAATGTTTATGTGATTGTGTGGTTAATAATGTGTGTGTAATATGTGTATTGCATAATGTTGATATACAGGATAGAACATCTGCATCCAGATGTTTTCGGATCAAGGAAGCAAATGCTAATCCGGAGCATACTGTGAGTAACCTAGATGGTCTCACTTGATTAATTATTTGTTTTAAATTCTGTATTGAATTATTATGTGAATGTGATTGTGTTGATTTTGAATATTGATTGTCCGAGGCATTTGATGTATGAATAACATATTGAAAGTGCTCATTGAATGTGAATATGAGTAAATAAGTGATTGTCAATGTATATGTTGAATGTCGGACCAAAGTTCGATGACAAATGTGAATAAGATTGTTATAGTGAATATGAATATGTAACAATGAGTACAATTGATTGACTGAATACAGGTGGTGCATTTCATTTGATGAATGCATGACAACATAAGGCAATTATGACCGGAGTTGCAATTGAAAAAGAGCTTAAAGCTCATAATGTGGTAAGAGCCTCATGTTTACTATGTAAAATGAGCCTTGTATCCCTAACAGATAAGGGACAGTTATTAATGAGCCTGATATTCACAATAGATATGGGACAATTACAGGCACTTGGTTACAACAATAAAAACTGGATATGAGTCTCATGAACATTGCATATACATTTAATATGTATGTTTTGAATGATGGACATGTATTGTTGAATTGTATTGAATGAGAAATGTAAAAATTGTGAACAAAAGAATTTTGTGATGCTACATGATAATAAATGAAACGATGTGAATTATATGATTGTATGAGTTGATGTGTTATATGATGTGAGTGAACCATCGAGGATGGTTAACTCACAGAATTCGCAAAACTCACTAAAATTGCAATGTTGACTTTTCAGACTCAGAGGAGATCTCCAGTTAGACAAATTGGAGTCTAACCACTGCATTCAGATAAAAGATAGAATCGGGATCAGTTTGCATTTGCATAGATTTTTCTATTTTTTTGTATTAAAGAATGTATTTCGCAATTATTGTACCACATGTATATGAATAATTCTATTTGTAATGACTTTCCAAATTGGAAATGCTTGTAAATGAGATTGACCAATGAGTGTAATAATAATTGTGATTATGATGTTTAAAAAAAAGGGTGCAATTTGATTAGTGGTTTTATGTAATATACGTGTGATATTTGAAAATTTTGTAATGAGTTCTATTGCTTGACCGTCCTAGCGCACCACCCTTGTAGAGTGTATATCTGAATATCGTCGGTATGTAAGGATATGTACTATGAGAGTGGGGTGCTACGAAGCTAATATCAGAGCCCAGACATAGTTTCTTACATGGGTGTTTTTCAAAATATGTGTCAACGTGCATACATTTTAGACATGCTTAGCATGCAACGGCAACTGATCCCCAGTCTGAGTTACATTTACATGAGTCACATGCATGAGCATTCGTTAAGAGTTTAAGCTGTTAGAAGCAATGAGAAGGATGACGATCTGTCAGAATGTGAGAAATTGAAGGTTTATGGATATTTAGAAATAAGAGTTCTGTATAATAAATAAAGATTCACTACATTTGTTGGATCCCGTTCGGGAATCCAACTCCTCTTGTGAACCATCGTGAAACTTGAGCGTGCTTGCCTATAACCATGAAGGGTTATAATTTTTTTTTCATTCTTAATCCATTTGAACTCTTATTAGACATCATCAATTCATTTTCATTCTTATAACGTCCCAAAAATTTACTTACAATTTGTTTCGTAGTGTGCCACACAAAACAGTCACATGCTTGAACTCAGTTCACCTGCTTGTGAACAGAATTTGAAAAACTTAAAACCTCAATTTCAATTTGACTTATTCATGAAAATCATAGCTATAAGTGTCTAGTTTAATTTGGCCCAAAAATCACCTCAATCGCAATTTGCTTGAGAATGGTAATATGCGGCTTGAGAAAATCTTGGGTAGTAAGAACCCGACTAATATGTTAACCAAAGGGGTTGATATTAGGAAACTGAGGTTATGCAAGACCTCAGTTGGCCTCCGTGATTGATGGTGAGGCGATGATGGTGCATTAGGTGGATGTGTGGTGATGAGGAAGTTGGATCCTTAGTCTCCAAGTGAGAGATTGTTGCGGATGTGGGTCTTAACTATGAAAAACCTGAAAAATAGCTTGGATAGGAACCGAATCCTAGTTTTGTGGGACTTGTTGTTAGGCAAGGATTATAATCTCCTTGGCAAGGATTATAACAACCCGAAAACGTACTGTAACGTGACTCTTGTATTTTTCATCATAACAAAAAACTAGTGCATTATCTGTGGACTTAGTTGAATTGGTGAACCACGTAAAAATCCCTGTGTCTCGTTTTTTTCGTTCTTGCTCTTGTTTCTTGCTATTATGTGTGTGTGATCCCACGATCCTAACACCATTCACGTCTAGACGTGGCTTTTGTAGTTGGTGTTCTGTCTCGGTTTATGCATAAACAGACAAAACATCATTTTGGAGCAACAAAACGAGTGTTGTGATACTTAGTTGGAACTAGAAATGGTGGCATATGGTTTTGTAGGACAAAGGATTTCAGTTTGAAAGGGTTCAACGACAATGATTGGCCCAGATGTGTAGAGGATAGGCGAAGCACATCTAGCCATTGTTTTATCCTGGGTTCAACAGCAATGTCCTGAAGCTCAAAAAAAAAGGCAACTATGGTGCTATCCTCGACAAAAGCCGAATATGTAGTAGCAACAGCAGCTGCATGCGAAGCAGTATGGCTGCGGAGAATTCTTGGTGATTTAGGGCAAGTGGAGACTAAAGCTACTATCATTATGTGTGACAACAAATCAGCTGTGATGCTAGCTAAAAATCTTATGCACCATGACAGAACAAAACATACTGAAATCAAGCATCATTTTATACGGAGCTGATGGCTAAGGAAGAAATAAATTTGGAGAGTTGTAAAGCTGAAGAACAAGTTGCTGATCTGTTCACAAAAGTGCTGATCTATTCACAAAAGTCTTCACAAGTTAAGCATGAAGAATTTTGTTCTCAGCTTGGAGTTTCAACGTTCAAATGAAGGGGGAGTGTTAAAAGTTAATTAATTCTCACGTGTTTTTAGTTTTCTAGTTAGTTATAATAAATGTTCTAGCAGATTTGGTGCCCTAAACTTAGTCAAGTAGTTGAGAGTTTATAGGCTAGAAACTTTCTTTTTTCTTACCGTTTCTTTATATTGCCTATTAAAGAGGCTTGAACTCATTTTCAATATTATGATCAGTAGAGTCGATTTCTTCCAATATTCGCTTTCTTGCTCTGTCAAAATCCCAACAAAAGAATTGTTTATTCGTTATCTTCATACTTATTTTCAGTGGTAAGTAGATAAATCGGAAATAAACAATGGTCGGGTCGACCGTGCAAGGCCCGGGCCCGATCAAGCCAACCCATGGACTGATTGGCCCATTCTCCATTGAACAAGCCCTGAGCTCAACAAGCGTGACGGGCTCAAGCCCGGTCTACGTTCTCCATAGCCCGCCAGCGTGCGCAGTCCGTTCCCATCCAGTAAACAACTTCCCATGCAGAAGTGGAGATCGTGGAGATCGACATGATCAACGTGATCT
>JANKOE010000008.1:10642754-10654604 GCA_026284465.1 Erythroxylum citrifolium
GTGTGATTGAGTGAACCATCGATGATGGTCACTCACTGAGTTCGCAAAACTCACCCAAAATTTGCATCTATTTTTCAAGATTCAGAAGATTACCCTGTTATGCAACGGGAGTAGACTCACTGCTCTCAAGGGACAGTTAGAGTTGGGATCAGTTCGTGTTTGCATTAGGATTTTGTATATCATGTATTCCGCAATTTTTGTACAGTGTATATTTGAACATTTCAGTTTGTAATAAGCGCTAAAATATGGGATTCTGAGTCAATGGGATGGATTAAATGTGAATATTACTATGTATATCAATGTGTTCCAATTGGAAATGTTTGTGAACGTTCTGTGCACTGAAATGGGCCCTAATGGCTCAAGTGATATGGCTGTAATTGAACTGCGTTAGAAATGGAATTGGGCCCCAAATCGACTAATGAACCTGTATGGCTTAGAATGTTTTGAAAACAATGGGCTGACGACTTTTAAAATTATTTGACCCACTTGGGAAACAAACTTCTGCACTTGCTAGTGTTTAAAAAAAAGTATACTGAATTTGGATTGAGTACTCTAGCATGCCACCTTCGCAGGTCACGGGGATATCACCGTCGATATCGGGTTCGGGTCTTGCGGGAGTGGGGTGCTACAATTACCCAGTGGTTGTAAAACTGTTGGGTGTAAATGGGTCTTTAAGACTAAATGTGATGCTAGATTTAAGAATTAGATGGACAAATAAATGGAAATTGAGGAAACATTGAGTCCATTGTTGTTTTCTGTGAAGCGGAGCGACAGAGATGCAAAGGATTGACTACTGCTATTCCAAACCTTAATTAGAAACTTGTACAGTTCTCAATGGGGCGACTATATTTAAGGTCAACTAGCAGTAAAGCCTCCTATGCACTACAAAACATAGGTCAAGCCTACCCATCATAGCAAGCACATGAACATAGGCCCAATAACACATATGAGAGAAGTATCATTGACATCTAATTAATTGGGATTTGTACAAAATTATGTTTGTTGTTTATTATGCTAGTCCACAAAATTAATGATAAAATTCTATCAAACACATGAATGTTTGATCCTTGATACGCAATAGTTGATTGGCTGTCAAGTTTTGTAAATGTAGGTTCTGATAAACCCAATTTTTTTTTCAAGATGCAATAAGAAATTGTTTCAAATACGATATCTGAATTTGAGGGAGAAGGTATATATAGATATTTTGGACATGAACAGAAGACTAGCCTTGTTATTTTAGTGTTTATAGGTGTTCCTAATGCAGGTTTAACGGACATTCGATTGTACATACACACTGGAGAATACATGCCAACCTGTTGTAATTAAATTTTATTTAGCTCTTTAAAATGATTCACTATTGACTAAGAAAATTTCAAAGTTCTTGTTTAAGCATTCAACTACACTAAATTTTTAGCTACCACAAGTTCATCTCATTTGCGGACTGCACATATACGTTTTTAGCTTGCATATATGTTTCCTCAGGAATAACATAAACAGTCACAATTCAAATCAGGTTGATACTTCAAATTTTCTGTCTAGTAGTACAAATATATATATACATATATATGATGGTTTAGCCTGATCTGGTTGGGGTTGAACGTCGTTGCTTGGATCCATGATCTGTGCTGCTCTGGCTATGGAATACCTGGAAAACAAATAGCGGCGGGCCGGGAGTTAATTCTCGGGAGGCCCCTCCGACGCTCAAGTCAGTCTTTTTGGTGTAGGTTTTGGTTGCTGAAAATAGAGAAAAGTAGGGTTGTAATCTCGTACCTGAATTAGGGAGGAATAGTACCTTATATACCTGGGGTTACCGCTAGGTTTAGGTCTTTACGTGAGTCGTTATGTTTGCATGGGAGATTATCCCCTACGACCAGGCCATCGACATCTGGGCCTGGAATTGGGCCTTGTAAGGCCGGCCCAGCCGACCCAACTAGTATCAAAGCAAGAAAATGAAGAGTATAGGTTTTATGTCTTTAGAGAAGAGTTGGGTTCCAGAAACGGGATCCAACACATACATATTGTGTTAGAGTAGTGCTCTAAAGGTAATCACCTTTTCACTTTTCTACAAACTTTGTTTTGATTGATAAAGGAAAAGGCAATTTTTATTAATTTGATGTTCATTTATTGATGAATTGATGTTGATCTTAAATCGAATTAATGAAGTACATTATACAAAACATAGCATAAAGGAAGTTATGATGAGATTATGATAATAAGATTTCTATCATGTGTAATTATGTTAGTATCTAATTATCCCTAGTCATAAGATTAATGAGATAGGACATTGTTAATTTGGATAGACTAGCACATGCTATACTTTTTAATTTTTTTAAGCAGTGGATCTCATAAACTGTAAGCATGAGATGTTTAGATTTAAAACGTGGATGCTTACTAAGAGTAGTAAGTACATCAGATGACTCGCTATGATATCAAATGTCAGTGATTACTCTCATGATAGCAATGTTGCAAATATCCTTAGACTTAAGGTACTCAAGGATATCTTGAATACTAATCACGTGCTTTCACATCATTCTTTGTTGCCTCAAGACGAGGTTGATCATAGGGTGATGATTGGGTACTGCTATTGGTATTCGAAGATAATTGGGTAGCCAATAAAGGATCACCACTCCTGATAAAAGGAGATGATAACCATGATCTTTTTTCAGGGTCATTACTCGGGAATCTCTAGTCAGAGCAGTTATGTGTCACAAAGAGAGACTTTAATGACATATAGATTAATGAGATCATCATCATCACCCAATCCGAAGTCCCACAATGATGCAAGGTTTGGGGAGGTCTGATAGTACGCAGCCTTACCTCTACATAGTAGAGAGGTTGTTTCCGGTAGACCCACAATGCAAATGAGACAAGATAAGAATAATGCAGGATACATGGAAAAGGTAAACTAGTACTGTAAAATATTAAATAAATAAATATTACACTAAATACTTCAATAAGTAAAAATACAGGATATATCTGCTGGAGCCCAGCTCAACGAGTACCCAATAAGCTGCAAAGGCCGACTCACCTAATTTCTAGTTACTTTGGGAGTCCTTGCTCATATACCCTACAAGTATGCCAACCCTATTGTCCCCATAATCTGCGTGCCACGAGTCTCATTTCCAATTAACTACTGTACTGTATTGGCAAAACTTTAGAGGTTAATCCCTTACCCTTATCCGATCACGCCATACTCTTCTATTTCTAGCCACTATCTTATTAAGGTTCAACTCAGACAAATCTTTCTTGATCACTTCCCTCCAGGTCTTGTAAGGCCTGCACCTTCTCCTCTTGTATTTACTAAGGGTTATACTCTCACAACTATGCACTGGAGCATCAGAGGGCCTCCTTCGCATATGTCGGAACCACCTAAGTCTAGTCTTTATCAACTTGTCGGCCATACTAACCACCTGTAGTCTATCTCTCACCACACGGTTCCACACCCTATCTCTCTTGGTGATGTCACACATCCACTGAAGCATACACATTTCTGCTACCAACAACTGTCTTGTATGTCACCATCTGGCCGACCAACACTCTGCCCCATATAACATAGTTGGATGAATCACCGTTTTATAAAACTTCCCTTTGAGTTCTGCAGGAATCTTTTTGTTACATAAAACTCCTGACGCACTCCTCCATTTGGTCCAACCAGACCTAATACGTTGTACTATATCGACATCGATATTACCATCACTCTGAATGATGGACCTGAGATATTTAAAACACGATTTATGTGGTATGATGTCAGCACCAATTGTAATCGCCGCTTCATGTACCTGTTGGTTTCCCGAAAAGTTGCATTCTAAATATTCCGTCTTAGACCTGCTCATCCTAAGACCTTTCAGTTCTAATGTAACTCTCCAACGTTCTAGCTTGGAAATGACCCCCTCCTTGGTCTCATCCACTAGGACAATGTCGTCCACAAATAACATACACTAAGGTACATCTCCTTGTATATGTTTGGTAAGTTCATCTAACACTATTGTGAAAAGAAAATGGCTTAAAGCATAACCTTTATGTAATCCAACACTGATAGAAAATGTGTCCGTGTCACCTCCTATCGTCCTTACGCCCGTCGCTGCTCCTTCATACAAATCCCTAATAACTTTAATATAGGTCATAGGAATATCCTTTACCTCCAAGCACCTCTATAGGAATTAACTCTTAATCGAACATATTCCATAATCACATTGGCAAAGGCCTAAGCTTTTGTAAATTCTTATGCTGGCTCTTTACACAGGACTAATTAATATGCTGGCGTCTATAGACACACTAAAGCCCAATTGCTTTTAGCAATCAAAAGTTGACTGAATTTGAAGCCTCCTTTCGGTTACTGAATTCCATGGTAAAGACCCAAGATATTTGTGTACCAATCAAAAGGGGTTTCTGTATCCGAAAAGAATGAGGAGTGCTTAAACTGACGAACTGTGACCACTCTTAATGGGATATCATCACGCTGTTATCCTACAAGTGAATCGAGAAATTGTTGATGAACTTTAATCAACTTCTTCATTCCTTTCAAGTCTAAAAATGCTTACTTTAAATTGATTACTTGACACTTCTCTATACAGATCACCAGCTAATCAATGATACGAGAAGAACAACAGAAGGTAGGGAAAAAGAAAATGTGAACGTAAAATATGGACACGTAAAGCTTAGTAGATTGATGATACCCTTAAATGAACATGATTATGCAATCGGTTGGGCTGCTCCAATTATCATGTGTAAAGTGGAACACCAGACTGCTCAACAGTTGAAGGCTGTAAGGCACGAATCTTTACATCGTATTTTGTACGAGTGGAAACACCATTTCCAGAGGATAAACCACCATCTGATACAAGTTGGAAATCTGAAGTTACGGCAGTGTAAGCAGTTCCAATGAGTTACAGAAGGAGATGATGCCTTTTTGTCAGGGTCATTATTCGGGAGTCTCTAGCCAAAGCAGTTATGTATCATGAAGAGAATCTTCAATGATACATAAAGTAATGAGATGCTCAGGACAAGAACTAATATCACTTGGACTAGATGTGACGTAGTTTGTCTAGTGGGAGTTGACACATAGCCCATACTTCGAACCAAGCGAGTATGGGATGATGAAGGGACAAATTGCACGGTAATTATCTATGGAAAGGTTCGTAAGTCGAATAATTAACTATCGAAGAATTTGTCTGTGAATTCACTTACGTTATGGTAAATTAGCATAATGAAACCCTTCATGATTTGTTTCGATTAAGAGTTAATTCAAGTGTTCAAAATAACCATGAACCTATGAGTCACGTGCATAAAAGATCAGATGAAAAATAAAGTGTGCGTGACTATCATTTTAAGCAACTTGATGACGTGCTGTACATTAGTGAGTTCTTCAATTATTTACATAATGAAATTCAGTCAAAAACACACTCCATTGATAAGCTAAGGGTCTAGAAGAGTTCTGGAGGTTGAAAGGAGCGATCTTGATGTTTTTTCGTGCAATTTTATGCAATTGTTGCATGAGTTTAGTTGCATGTAACTTGATTATGATCTAACTCTCAATTGAGTATCTACTTAAATTCATCTTGTTCGGTGCTCTAACTACTCTTACACATTATTATTCTCCATCTTTTCATGCTACACGATCTTACGAGTAGGAACGTATTTCTGCTCTTAAGGGATGGTCGAGTTGGTGGAGTGAAAGGCATAAAACCAAAAGGTCTTGTATTCGAATCCCTTACTTACGCTTTCTCGATCGAGCCTGTCATACAGGACTTGTTTAGTGCGGAGTACCTGATTGACGTAATTTGTAGGCTATTGCGTTAATCCAAAAGTTTACCCAATGTACATCTAAAAAATAACAACCAGTTGTGCTCATCACTTAAGGATGATGGAGAAGATAAATGACAAAAGTGTCTTTATCTTTGAGCTTAGAATCCCATAACTGATGCTGGGTTAAAATATTAGACATTTCATTTTTCCATTTTTCCAAAGGTTGGAACCATTCTAGAAATGTCCATAATAGTGAGCTAGACTGGGTTGGATCGGAGAGATGCCGAAACAAATGCAAAAGAGAGAAAGCAACAGAACCAGCATATAATGCTATCGTTGCCCAAAGATGCCACAGAGTATACTCATCAATATCATCTGTAAAGAGATATATCATCTTGTATGGTGTGGTAGGATCAAATAGACATGGGCGTGCTATGAAGTCATCTTTCACCAACATGAGATGAAAATAATAAAACAAACATTGAGGAAGCAAAGGATATAAATCTCGAACAGAAGTAGGAGGCTCAGAAAACACAGGAGGAAATTCTTTTATGTATCGAGCAAAACGAGGAAACTCCATTAACCAATAGAAAAGAATAGGGAGTTTCAAAGTAGAGGAGAAGTATAAGAGTGGGTTAGAAAGTCTAGAGAGATAGTGTGCAGAGATATTTTGATGACATTTGATTTAAAGTTTTTACATGGACCACAGTTAAGTTGAAAGATGACACAAGTCTACCGCATGAAAACGTTTTTATTGCGAGAGCAACTATTGACCTGTCTCATATAGGACTCGACGTGGACAGGATTGTGCATGACTTTTCATAATCAAAAGCCAGCCTTTTTGCAGATGCTAGATAATGATTATTTCGTTTTTTTCTAGCTAATGATCGTGTAATAATAAGTAATGTGGTCAATGATGCAACTTCTTATTTAGACCGATCTATCAATATCAAAGTACTGTGAAATCTACGTTACAAAAATATCAGCGGCAATAGAAAATCGAACATGCGTGGCATTTATGATAATTTGGTCCATACCATAGTGAAGAGTAGGACCAAATACGTCCTTTTCTCACCAACTTCTTAAGAATACGCGTCCGTTATCACATGCTAATCATTTACTACGGTGACAAAGTACCTGGAATTTTTAAGTTCGTCATCCATCATGTCAGGATCGGTATTCAATCTTGGAATCATGATTGAGATCAAATTTGAATGCAAATTACATATTGAAATTTGAGTAAGAAGGTAGGGAAACTTTTGTTAACTAGAAGGGAAACTAGTTTCCCCATCCTATGGCTAAGAAATCGAATCTTCCCTCTTTTGCTCATGTCCAAGAAATTTGGATTACATATACAGTATCGAGTACTTCGCTAAATAGCTTGTTTTATTTGTTGTACGTTAAGCATTTATCGACCATATCAAATTAAAGTACCGATGGAATGAAAGGAGGTTTGATTCTTTAGCGCGCATTTATTAAATGAATTGGGATTGGACTTTTACTCCTTTGTGTATCGTCACTAACGTTATTATAACCACATTACTCGTCTGATTTAAAATAAAAATAAAACCTTTAAATAATTCTTTTAGATGCATTCAATAGTTAATTTAATAATTAAAATATCCAGCTAGATACTCTTATATTTTGTTACTGGACTCAAAATTGAGCATTATATATTTGGGGATGGGAAATGTGGCAGAGCCTATGATCTTGGGCACATATCTAAATACCTAGATATCGATTTTTCTCTGGCAAAATATATGAATTATCTTTAACGTGTCTTGAAAAATATAAATTAATTTGTATTATTATTTATTGTCAACAACTGTGGCTGCTGTCAACAATTGTTAGCTGGTAGGCATCGAATGCATGCCTAACACAGCCAAGACACTCCTGCCTATAAAAAGGCAGGAGTAGCATGAAGAGAAGCTAGTAGGCATCGAATGCATGCCTAACACAGCCAAGACACTCCTGCCTATAAAAAGGCAGGAGTAGCATGAAGAGAAGCAAGCAGGCAGAGCAGAAAAAGAGAAAATGTGAGGTGAGAGAAAAGAGAGAGAAAGAGAGATACAAAAATATTTTGTATATTTTTTAGTCTAGTTTTTCCTTATAATTCTTCAGTTTTCTCAATAATAAAAGTCTTCTGTCCTTGTCCGTGATTTTTACCCTAGTTCGAGAGTTTTTCACGTAAAATCTGTGTGTTTATTACTATTTTTTTGGTCCTATTTAACTGCGAACGTGGTGGTCGGTCAATTTTTCACAACATTTATGATATCATCAATTTAGCGAAAGTAATATCAAAATTGGATAATGTGAACTAACTAAATGTTGATGATTCGCATGTCAGATTTGTGCATCTTTTGTACAAATGTGAAAGGACCTATTTAACAATTTTTCTAAAGTCAAAACAAAGACATAATCATGTATAATTAACTATAAATTTACTTTAAAAAATTATCAATAAAAATGCATATGATTAACTGTGAATCTCAAATTTGTTAATGCATATAGTCTAATGTTGTGAGCATGATTGACAAGCAGCATCTTAAAAAATATCTTACTATATATATAAAAATAACTAGTCATTTAATGCCTCTAATATGAATATTCTTATTGATCTGTTCGCAACATTATTTGAAAGAAAGAACCGCATCATGGTATGCAAGAATGTTTAAAATAATATGGCCCAACTCTTTGTTTTTCCTTTTACGTAGAAAACATAAACTTGTAGAAAAAGTCCTTCACGCTATGCTCTTAATATAAAAATTTAACCTAAATAAAGAGAGGCAATCTATTCTATCAACATGTCTAGAAATTTTTTGTTAGATAGTTGGGGCATCAAGTCTCTTAAAAAAAATATTTCTGCTGGAAACCGAGTCCCCAATTCCCTGAAAAGCAGTTCCTTGTATTTTCGTGATAACGATACAATATTTAAAATGATTTATTTAAACATTAATTAAATACGTAATTTTTTCCTTAACATTTTACAAAAAGGTTTAAATAAATTCTTATTGTTACCACTTTTACTCTCTATTTAGAGGATATGGCTACTATTTAGTAATAAAAGAACCATTCTTCTGTAGTTGATTTTGTCGCATTTATTTTTCCTAATTTTACCATTCGTACTGAGGTTATTAGCAGAAAGTTGTGGATAAAGTCATGAAATACTGCAAATCTATAGCAGCCAACTCAATTGTTTGCAATCCTACATTCGTCTATTGCGTTTAACAAATATACTAATAATAAAAACAAGCAAAATAAATATTTAGAATGTAAGGATTAATCGATACAGAACTTCGAAATTATAAAGTCTCTATGTACTCTATGTCAAAAAATATATCTCACTTTTAATACTTGATATGACTATGAATAAATTTGAAATACTCTTTCTTAAAGAACAGAGGAAATATTTTTCTTTTTTCTCTTCGCTTTATTTATCTTTCACATATTAGAAAAAACGAAAAAGAGTATATCTTTTTCTCTTTATTACTTTTCAAGTACTAAAAACGAAAACAAAGTATCTATGTTATCAAACATGTACTCATCTTATATCTTCACGTTTTCTTTCAACGTTAAAATTGAAAGAGTATCATTCATTTTTAACCCAATATCTTCGTAAGATCATCTATTTAGGTTTTCAAACCATGCATTTTCTGTTAAAGCTTTTAACTAAAACCTTTTAAAAGACAACTTTTGCATTAACCATCGTACAATATTCATTAAATACATTAAATAGGTTTGTCATTAAAAAAAAACGCAACAGCTATTAAATGTCTTTAATGGGTTTACTCTGTCTAGACAACGTTTATGGACAGCATTTGTCCGATGCTTAAAGAACTTGAAATGATGTTTTTGTTTCCGTGAAAACACAATTTCAACATTCTCGTGCATATTAAATAAGGACAAAGAACACAATAAATACGTAAATTATTGGTCTTTATCAAGTAGGATATAAACATAAATTTGGTTTTACGCAGCTGAAATTAAAAATAAATTACAATTTTATATTCATTTATTATATTTAACAAACATGCTAATAATAAAAACATACAAAATAAATACTTGAAATATAATAAGAATTAATTGATACAAAATTTCAAAATTATGAAGTCTCTATGAACTCCACATTAAAAAATACGTCTTATTTTTAACACTTGATATGATTATAGATAATTAATTTAAAAAAATCCTTTCTTTAAAAATTAAAAAAAAAAACAAATTTTCTCTATTTTTATTTTCTCTTTGTTTATCTTTCACGTGCAACAAAAAACGGAAAAGAGTATATCTCTTTTTCTTCACTATTTTTCAAGTACAAAAAACGAAAACAACGTATCTATCTTATCAAAATCTTTGTTTTATGTCAACCTAAAAAAATAAACAGCAGAAGCACCACCACTCTTCACTTCCTTAGTCTTATTAACGTTTCTTTGTTTTGAAACTTAAAACAACGACCACAACGTTTCATTTCATTTTTCTTTTTTAAAAATTATTATTATTATTTATAAAATAATATAAAATTATTTTATTTTATTTTATTCATTTATTTACATACAAGAAAATTTTCAATATTAATTATATTTTCTGTGCTATCAAAAAATATAATAATATGCCATATAAATTAGTTAATAACTTATCTCATAACAAATTAAATAATCATAAACAAAAAATATTACACTCGTAAGTGTGTAATCACATCGATTCATCACTAAATCGGTAGTAATTAATTCAATTAATTACTAATTAAAGTTGGCGTCTAACAATGCTCCTCAACGATTGGATAGTGTGAAGTGCAATTTTACAAAGATGAAACCTGATTAAGAATAATGTATTATTACCTTCCATCAGTACAACTCCGGATTATCCTAAAGTATGACTTAACTGTCAAACCCTATTTGATAACCAATTATGTTACATGTCAATAATTAATGATTGGTGAATGACTTATAAAACTCCTTTTCCTCACTCATTCAATCGCTCTAGCTAAGGTCTTGAAACAACCATGCACTAAGATCAATGACAACACAGAGTTCAAACTCATTACCTAGAGTCGATGGATCCCTTCTTGACTCACCACTAATCAGATAGGTACTTAATTATATCCAACGATTTATTCAACTAACATTTTTACACACTGGGTGTCCAACATCAAAACACAATAAGTGACCTATTGATTACTATGATAATCCCAAGCCAAAGGAAAGATAAACATTTAAATCCTTATGAGAATATCCCACTTGATAGTTAATAGGTAATATTAACTATTGGAAATTTTCAGTTTGGTCAGTTCAATGAACATATATCCATATGCATCATCTATCTATGTAACTTAGTAAATGAGATTTACTAATATCCATCCAATAGATATTATTACATACATATTGATCTAACCGGATTATTAAAGTACTTATTTGATAATCCTATAATTAAGAACACTTTTAGATTAAATCCTGAGGACTTAGACTTTCATTATCATAATCTCCATTATGATGGCAAGTGTATAAATTTAATCAAGGGCTTATCATATTAGAATAATAAACAATAAACGTAATATAATAATAAAATCATTTGTCATGTTATTAATCAAAATTAATAATCACAAAACTAAAGTGTTCAATCTATTACATAACGATTGGGTCATGAGCATAATTCCAACAATATTATCTACAAAACCATGTTACGGTACTTGTAGGAAGTTGTATAAATTAACATCAAGACATTTAACAAGAAGGGTTTCAGGTCAATAAACAAATAACATTTAAGAAATCGCAATTAGGATTTCTTTTTATTTTGTTGATTTTCTTTATATCTGTTGAAACTTGAAGGTCGGGATTTCATGAAGAAGGATGAAAATGAAAAAAAAAGGAATTACCACACGTTTGAGGCCACTAGGTGCTGTTAGGAAATAGAGTAGCTATAAAGTAGGTACTTTACATAGTTGTAAAGTAGGTATATAGTTGTAATACATAACCCTGGTTTACAGGGAGATGCTTACAGCTTTCCAGCCAAATTTTCAGGAGATTGTCTAAGGAGTTTGCCTATTTATACTGTAAACCAACAGATGTAATACATAACATGGAATTACATCCAAATATCATTTCCTATTTC
>JANKOE010000008.1:10711863-10725751 GCA_026284465.1 Erythroxylum citrifolium
CATACATGCTGCCAATTCGTCTCTTCTGTGCCTCACATCGAATAAGCTTAGGCGTTTGCTTAATAATAGGCATTTTCTTGAAAAACAAATTTTCAGGAATCAGAAGAGTATACAAAATAACAAATTAATTTGTCTAACACATAGCGAACTTATGCTCATATATGGAAATAATTTAATTTATTATTTTGTATTATATTTGTTTATCAACTATTTATTGAACTAATCAAAAAATGCTTTTAATAACTAGTCATTTAGGAACTTATTTCTAATTTAACTTATAATTGAACTAATCAATTATCTTGGTTTAATTAGAAACCAATTTCTAATGAAACTATTATCTAATTTTATCTAAACAAATTAGTATTTATTCAATTAGAAAATAAACCAACGAAATTAGATTATTTCTAAGGTTAATCAAATTTCAACTAAACGAATTAATATTGATTTAATTAGAAAATAAATCAACAAAATTAGTTTATTTCTAAGGTTATTTTAACTAAACAAATTTGTTTGTTTGTTTTTTAATTAAAAAACTTTCTATTTAATTAGAAACTTATTTCTAATATTCAAATATGAATAATTCAAATAGAATTAGAAACATATTTCTAATTTAAAGTATAATTGAACTAATCAATTCATTTTGGTTTAATTAGAAACTAATTTCTAATGAAACCCCCTTTTTTAATTTTAACTAAACAAAGTAGTTTTCTTGTATTAAAAAAACTCTCATTTTTTAAACATTTTATATTAATTAGAAACTTATTTAACTAATTTAATTAGTTAGTATAAATTAGAAAACTAATTTCTAATTCTTTATATCAACAAGTGTTATACCACAAATGTATATATATATATATATATACACACGTTGAAACTGACAAACAAAAACAGTAAGTAGTTTTTGTCTTATTATACACGTTGGAAGCACTTGGCATTAAAAGAAAATGAAAGGCCTTACCCAAAAAAAAAAGAAAAGAAAAAAAGAAAATGAAAGGCCACGTGCTTGGCATTAAAGGAAACAAGAAAGGCCATGTGCCTTTTCAAGAAGTCTTCTTCTTCCTCGGGCGTTTCTTTCTTTTCGTTTTGTTTCTACAGTTTTTTTTCCCTTGCTTTTGGCAATAAAAGCATCCAGAAGAAATGAAAACTAACGTTTTCTTGTTTCCTTGTTGAAGACCATTCATAACCAAAAAACATACATAACAAAAACAAACATAAAACTCTCCTTATTTCATTTTCATATGAACTATTTTTTACTATTAAGATAATACGTTTGTCACTGTTGAAGAAGTTCAACACTCATTTCCCAACAGTCAAGACAGATGAGAAAAACCAATGAAACATACGCAAGGGATAACACCAAAACCAGAAAAAAAAAAAAAAGAACAGAAGCCCCAAACATATTATATATTACGCATGCATATAACATAAATAAATATTAAACCAGGCTTCCAAAACGCATGCATATAACATAAACAAATATTTAACCATGCTCTGATATCAATGTTAAAAAAAATAATCACGATAGAATACAATCATAGAGATTGTTAAATAGGATCGTTTTTATATGCATAGAAAACAAAAAGCACATACTTGATTTATTGTTGTATTTCTACCGATTAAGGAACTTTATATTTCTAGTTTTTCTGCAGAGATCTCCTTCTCCTTTTTCTGTGAACCTGAGAGGAGAAAAGAAAGCCAGCAACCCAACCAATACACGCAGAGAGGCTTTTTATTTCTTAAACGTTACGTTTATATTTTTCTGTATATAACTACCTTTACTTATTATTCAAGAATGATGACTATTATACCTATCAGGAGTGTATATATATAAGTCATCAATTACAATAACAAAATAGGTAAAAACATGTTTGCAATACATAGGAGGATAATTTGATAAGGTTGTAACTAATAAACTTTTTCTTTCATGTTATAATTTTCGCAACTTTTGTGTGATCTTTTTATAATTTTTCCTCTTTTTTCTTTTTGAGATAATATTATACAATCTAAAACAATTTTTAATTGTGAAAATTTTTTGGTCTAATTGAGAAACAAGACAGCTTTAAATTTTACATCTAAAACAATAGTGTTGTTTTATCTTGATGTTTATTTATTGTGAATTATATTTATTTCAATTTTTTTAATTTTTAGGAGACTTCAAATATAATTTTCTTTTTTAGTGTATCATAATATTCGTTTTCTTTTAAAGCATTAAATTTAATCTTTAACGTTTTCAAAATATTAATAGGTTTTATACGAACGAAAATTTGATGAGATTAATCATTCATCAATTAAATGTCACATTGTTATTATTAATGTAGCATTATTTATTATTTTAATTTTTAAAAGTAGAATTTATTTTTATATATTTTAGATAGTGAATATCAACTTTTTGTTTAATAATAGAGTCTATTTTTATCATTAAAAATAATATATATATTTTTTTTATCATTATTGATGTTATATTTAATTGACATATAATTAATTTCCTCAATTTTTGTCAACTTAAAGTTTATTTTGAATATTTTAAATATATAGAATTAAAGTTAAACGTTTTAAAATATTATAAAACATTCAATAGGTGACATGCAATGCAAATGACTATTTTACCTCTTTTTTTAATTAATATTGTTCAACTCTGACAAGACGAAACATTCCGTCCACCACCTACAGATAAATTAACCATGTAAAAGGTATGTTTAATGTTGACCCATGTCTAACTTATGATTTGAACCAGAAAATGGTCATAGTTAAGTATATTTCTTGGAATTTAAAGCAATGGGAATGGGACTCCAGTTTGAATGCACTTCAAGTCACAACGCAACCTATTAAACCAATCTTGAAGCATTGAGGAAGTGGGCCAACGTTACATTTTTACTCTTGCTCCAATCATTCCGAACTATGCTTAGAAAAGCGCTTAGAGTTAGGTAAAAAGAATTATTTTATTATTACGTAAGATAAGATTGAAGCAAGACGTCAGATTATTAACCAACTCACATCTTTCTAAACATACCTTATCGACATTGAGCTGCAAATGCATTAATGTAGGATAAACAAGTAAACCTCGCACTTGCACTTCTAAAGAATTTTCTTTTGAAAAACAAATAATTTCATTTACGAAAGTAAATCTTTAACAACATATAATTCAATTTTAACCTTTAACAAGATTTATCTAATTAATCAAACTATCACAAACTTACAGATTGTCGCAAAACGTTACAAAATGAAATAGTCAAAAATAGACAGCTTCTAAATTGATGATAATGTCCCTCTGGACTAAAGATCACTACCATAGCTTCAAGAACCTCTAATTTCAACTAATCCACTACTAACAACCTCACTCCAAGAAACTTCAACTTGAACTCTACTAACCTGGTAGCTGCTATATCTTAAAGAGGGTGACATATTAACTTGTTAGAGACACCTCCACATAAGGATCCCTTAAATACGTCCTAGACTAAGTGGGAGTTAAGAATGTGTCATCTCTACTTACAGAGATCCTGAGAGCTGGTGTGACTAGGTGGGCTAACACTTTAGTGACTTACTTTTTAAATTAAAGATCCTTTTTCTACACAATAAAGTGCTGGATAGATCATAACTGGAACAACCTAGCACTGGAAAGAGTTCTAGTGAGTGGACTTCTTCCTCTTTCGGTTCTCAATTAAATCTTATGCTTTAAAACTCTGTAACTTGACCCCCAACATATGTCTTGTAAGCCATTATTTCTCTAAAAATTGAAACCTGGATTCTCTCTATACAAATATATGCTCAAGACAATCCATATTTAGATCAATCTTCATAATGTGCCATAAAATTCTAGAATATGTTGGGTTTAATCTCCTTGGCTTGCTCCTTGGGGATGCCTATATTCGTAAATAGAAAAGCTCCTAACACGAGTCTAATTGGATATGCTAGGGTGTGCATAGAGGTGGAAAATACCAAAAAATTCCCAAGCTCTATTAAGATGATGAGATTGAATGAGTTGGACACTTTCGAGGAAGATTTTGTCATATACCAATGGAAACCTCCAAAGCCAACTAAGAAAACTACTTAGAAACTAATATGAAAAAGGTTCACAAAGGGTGATGATGATGAACTTGTAGGTACCAATAACAATGAGGCCACCCTAGTAATGTCCCAAAATGCTCCTAAAGCTCTAAAGGGCTAGGTGACTAAACTTAGAGCCTAATTACGGATTGCCAATGCAACTAGAAGTGAAACTTCCTGAAATAATTATTTACTAACAACATAAATTGATAATATTAAAGCAAATGAAAAGGATAAGAGTCAGAATCAATTGTACAAGGATAAGGAACTAGAGAAAGGAACTCCCTACCCTAAGCCACCAAAAACACTCTAGGGATTACAGTGGAGAACCATGGAAATATTCAAAAGTAAGAGGGAACAAGGGAGTTAGAATGAGCAAATTTTACACCACCTTTGAGGAAGTCTACTAGGAAAGCTCAAAGCAAAAGACTAAGAGGTCATGACAAAAGCGGCTTTGAATGTGAGGAGACTTAACTCCCCTAACAAATAAAAGGCATCACACGACTATTTTCTTTCATTAAAGCCTGCAGCTGGTCTTTTAAAGACCAAACTGAAAGTGGAAGGCAAAAACTTGTGGCTCTTAAATAATAATTGGAGAATTATTTCCAATCATAAGAGAACACCACTATGACAGGATTGTGGTAGGTTATGATCCTTGAATGATAGAAGTCTCAAGTTATCACATAAATGATCAAGTAATACATCTCTTTGTATCTCTAATCAAAGCAGGAAAAATGTTGCATTAGTTTCATATGTTAAGTAAACTTAGCATTCTAGAGAATAAAACTTTAGAGACACTTAGATTAGATAAGCTTAACTATAGGATACCTATGAATCTTCATAGGGGATTTTAATTGCACTTTATATTCATCAAAGACCCAAGAAGCTTGGGTTCAAAAGGTATTTACAATGAATTTATAACATACTTATGGAAAAAGAACTGATCTAAAATACAAAAGGAGGACATTTCACTTGGAACATTAAGCAACAAGGAAAGTGGTTCCTAAGAAGGATCCTCGATAGGGCTTTGGTAAACTAACCTCGACTATAGGAGTTTATAATAGTAAAGATCTATTCAAGCACTTATCAATACTGAAGCTACTAAACGCATCACCCTTTTCAAGATTTTTTAAACTACAGTTCAAATCTAGAAGGTTTTTAAGAAGTTATTAAGAAAGGCATAGAATTGCAATTAAAGTATTTCAAGCAACTTAGTTCAGTCAAATAGATCCTTAAAGAACTACATTTGTAATTAGAAACAACAGATATGACATTAATAATAAGAAGCAACTTCCTTTTAGAGCTCAAGACAACCTTTATAGAGATCCCCTAAATATGTAAAACATATAGGTAGAGAAAAGATCTTTTAGATAATATATTAAAGCCTCAAATACTAATAGCTTAAATACAATAAGATTTACAACTTGAGAATTGCCAATAAGGAAAAGATATAAAGACAAGAGGATATAAAAGACTGAGATCCATGAATACTTTTAGACTACCTTGGGCTTAACTAGGATAGGTAATTAATCTACTCGAGTCCTAAAATCCTTTCTCACTAAAGCATTATCTAAATCTGAAATGTAGGAGTTACAAAGACCTTTTACAGAAGAGGATGTTGAAGCTACCATAAAGAGTATTAACCCTAAACCTTAAAAAAAAAAGCAGCAGGGCTAGATAGGATGAATGAATTCTTCTTTAGAGAAGTTTGGTCGTGGGTACAGGACAAAATGTTTAAAGTTATTTCAGAGTTCTTTAATAAAGGAAGGTTGCTTGGTGAAATTAATAAAACTAATCTTTACATAGTCTTTAAGGTTCTAAATCCCAACTCTCTTAAAGACTATAAACCCATAACTTATTATAATTCCCTATACAAAATCATCTCTAAATTATTGTTTCAATGAACAAGAATATCCCAGCCTCTTTAATAAGCAAATCTTAAGGTAAATTTATAGATGGAAGGTCCATTAGTGATAGCTCAAAACCTACTTCAGGGATTTCACAAACTTAATAACTTAAAGAACTACATCTTAAAGTTAAACTTTGATATAGCTTTTAACATAGTTAGTTGGGATTTTCTTATTCAAACTCTTCAAGCTTTTAGATTCCTCCTCTAAATTCATCAACTAGATAGAGCAATGCCTTGTCACCACTTCCATCTACTTGTTAGTTAATAGAGAACAAAAAAAATTATTAAAGGAAGGAGGAGGATTAGGCTGTGGGATCTTATATCCCCCTACCTTTTCTTCTTATGCATGGAGGCATTATTAAAACTTACTACTTTCAACATTAAAAAATAATTTTCATTCAAGTTCTATAGTAAATGTATCTAACTTAGATTATTTAACTTGATATTTGTAGATGACCTCCTCATTTTTTTGCAAAGAGGATCCCTCTTCTATCAAGCTCTTAAAGAACTACATTAACCTTTTAAGCAGTCCATTAGGTTTCTATATCAATCATAACAAGACTTCCTCCTACTCTCTACTTTTATAAGGCCTATAAACAAAGAACTTGCATTAGTAACTGAGTTGATGGTTAATGAACCTCTATTTAGTTACCTTGAAATCCTAATTTGAACTAAGAAACCTTCTTATACAGATTGTCAAGCATTGTATGACATAATTAGTAGAATAATAAGGCACTGGAGCAATATAAGCTTATCCTACTCTAGGAGACTTCAATTTATACAATTAGTAGTAAACAACCTCTATATATATTGGATATCCTATATGGTGCTTCCCAAAAAGAAATCTAAGGACATAGAAAGACTAACTAAGAATTTTCTATATTTAAAAGACCTCCTTAACCCCTCAACGTTAAGATAGAATGGGCTAAAAATGGGTTACCAAAAGAAGAACTTGGTATAGAAATAAGGCCAATGAATGCCACCGATAAAGTGTTTTTATCCAAGAGAATTTAATACATTTTCAATAACATAAAAAATATTTAGGTTGGATTCACAACTATTATATGGAAAAAATGTTATAGAAATCAATGCAAAATCAAACACTTTGTGGACTATACAATAAGCTCTTAAGCTGAGAAACATACTATTCAAGGAACTTAAATTCAAAATAGATAATGGCGCCTCTAACTAGATGTAATTCAATAATTAGAGGCATAGAGGGCCTTTATATCTTATAGCTAAGGTTTGGCATCTAAGGCATATGATGAAACCTAAGGCTAGATTGAATGAGGTTATCAAAGACAATACATGGAACTACAAATTCAGGGGATTCTCTAACTTTTAAAGTCTTGTTCCTAACTATTTGCTCAACCAACTTCTTGATGATAGGGTGGTTTGACTCAAACATAACTCAAGTTCTTTCACAAATAAAACATGTTATCAGGTTTTCAGAGATAACAAAGAGGAGGTCACATGGAATAAGCTAGTTTAGTCCAAATCAAACTCCCTCAATAAATCTATAATTCAATGTTTGGCTATTAAAATAGATTGAATGCCTTAGAAAAACACAAAAATTCCATAGTTTCAAACAATAATTTCCCCCTTTAGAATTCATGTATTGAGACAAGAGAGCACTTCTTTTTTTAATGTGAATATTTACTATACTTTAAAGAAAAATGCAAGAGTTTTATAGAAGCTATTGAATGAGAGGGAATGAAAAGGAATAGGAGCTTAAGCAAAGAATAAGCCTCACTTAACTGAAAGGGATCATGCTCTTTTCAAGAAGGCAATTAGTTATGCATATGTGTACTTTATACCCTAAGAAATGGAAAAAATATTCAACAATAAGAACTTATATTGATCAAATTTTACCAAGAATTCTATTATCTGGATAAAAATAGCTCCTAGTTAATATTGAGTAATTCAAAATTACCTCAGGCATAGCTAACATGTGCAGATTAGATTAACCATACTAAGCCAGGATTATACTCAAACAAGCTAAATGCTTTGAATAACTGAAAAAGGAGCTCATATTTGACAATTGAAATATAATACACCAACACTTATACTGTCCAACTGCCGAGGCCTCAAATTTTATAAAGAATACATTAGTTAGATTATAGTATAGCTAGAGATCTTTGGTCTTGATCTAAAAGCTAAATTGTTAGTTAAGTAGAATATTCTATGCTCTTTAGAGTTGTTTTAATCGTTATTCTTATTTTTGAATATAATTCATTTTAAGAACCCCTTGTGTGACACTCTAATACCCCCTGGAAGGATATGTGGATGCCACACAAGATAGTACAAACAAACCAAAACATTTCCAAAAACATACAAAACATTTCACACATGCATTTTCAGAATCTCAAACATACATATAATACATATCATAATTTCAGAAACCGGCCTGAATTAAGGTTATTAGAAACCTTCAAACAAAAATCCAAAGTTATATACAAGTCCAAAACAAACTCAACAAAATACATTTTTGAACAATACAAAACTCAGACTCCTTTGGTCAATGCGGTTGACTTGTCCCAGTCTTTATAATATCCGCTCTGAACCTACACGGGAAAAATCTACCATGTTAAGCATATAGCTTAGTGAGTAATAACTAATATATACATAAAGTGACAATTCATCATACAGAATCATATAACAGCAAAAGCATGCATTAAAAGATTGCATAACATTAAATCAGACATAATGCATTTCAGAACATATTTTTATACCTATCAGAACTGAATATCACAAGAGGGTATAAACCCTTCAGAATCATAATACAATTTTTTTTTGTTAGAATCAAACATATATCAGATTACAAAATCAGAGGACTGCAAATCCATTTACAAAGGCAGGTAACGGGGCTTATACAGGAGAAACCGAAGTCTCGACATTGAAGTGTCCAGGAGAGACTGAAGTGTCGACACTGAAATGTCACAGCTGTAGACCCTTCTAGGCATGCCTATTTACTCACAACTAAGACTCAACAATTTTTAAAATAAAACAAGGTCATTTCAAACATTTCATGGGCAAAGCAAGTAGTCAATCATATTCACATACAAGAGCACTTCTAATGATATAAACATGCATCGAATGCCTCGGACAATCATTGTCCGAAATTCAAAACACAATCAGCATAAATCAAATTCAACAAGCAGAACAAAGTAAGGTAAGTAGCACTTCAATATCACATTCATCAATCAATACCTTGGACCTTCATGTCCGGAATCAGTACACATTCATCAATATCAATTTCAATTCAGTAATAAATAAGACAAATCAAGGTAAGATCATCTTAGGTTACTAATAAAAATTACTATATAAATTACTTACAATTGCTCCCGTTTGCTTATTGCCTTGAAGTCCCGGCAATATCTGGAAGTGGTCGTTCTATGTGTTCCTCTATAACATTTAACACATATACAATTTACTATTGTACATGATTAAGAATTCATTAATATATATTGAATATGTATAATGCATGTTCATGATAATTCCAGGTATCTTATTGTAATTTTCATCATCAAACCTATAAGATATCAAAGCCCTCATTAATAACATTTGGTACTTATAATTTGGACCAAAATAAAACAATCTAAAATCAATTTCATAACCTAAGTGACCACTTAAGATTTTCTACCCATATGATTTTGGGTCAATTTTGCTTAATTAATCTGATAGGGTAAATGACAAAATTAGGCAAAACTTCCGTTTGGAAAGTTGTGCTCAAATTCTTAAATTTCTAATGACTTTAAGATCATCCAATTTGATTCAGTATTTAATGAGTTATGCACCAAATACTACAGACTATACACATTTGAACTTTTAGCTAGTACATGATTATACCCTCTAATTGTATAACTCATATCTTTCAGCTCAGTATCCAAAAATTACAAACTTTATACTAATTTAAAGCTAAGAGAATAAGCTACAACTTTGGTGAAGACAACTTAGCCTAATTCGGCCCACATCAATACAGTTTATTCAATAACCACAGGATATGATTTCTGTCCCTGACAGTGCTTCAACTTAAGCTACAACTCACTTACATGCCAATTTTGAAAATCATAGCGATAGAATTAAAATTTGAGTTCTTCACAAAAGTTGTAGAAATATTTCTCTAGTTTAATATGAATAAAAAATAAACTCATTCAGAAATCTATAGCTCAAGTTATAATTAGAAAACTGAAGCATGATCATGAAAATTTTCAGTTCATAACATTCCATCAGACTTCCACATTTTCATCCTATCAATCACTTTAAAATCAATTCAGATAACTCTAAATTTTTATGGAGAGAAAGAAAAATGTCTTAGGAATCCGTTGATCTAAGTTTCAAGTTATTTGGAGTTCGGATGAACAAGTTATAGGCAAAAGACTGAGGGTTGTTCAATGAAAAACTATAATTCTTAACTCACATAAATAACCCATCACCTTTTCTCTCTCTAGCACGCCAACTTCATCTTCTTCACCAAACCCAGACCACCGAACTGCACTTCTCCTCTTCTTCTTCTTCTTTTTTTTTGCTTCATTCCTATACATCACAACTATTATATCTGCTGCATAACCCATTTTTTCCTACTTCCATCACAATTGAACCCAACACAAATAAACCAAAAGTCCAAAATTTTATACATACATAAGAAACATTGTACATTCACGTTAGCACATTCCATTTTCTGCATCTTTCTTCCATCTTCATCTATGCATTTCTTTGTCTTTCCTCTTCACTTTCACTTCATTTAACACCATTATATATATTAAGACCTCACCAAATTCTCATTCCTTACCATCCAACACATTTTAATTCATTCAAAACTTTCCAAAAACATTTATGCATATCAACAAGAAAAGAACAGAGCATCACTGTGGACATCCAGCAATTATTTTCTGTCATTATCATTATTCACTAATCTTCATTTAATTCAAAATATCACAATCTCGATACACTTCCTGCTCATTCCTTACGCCTAAACACGTTTAAATTCATACACATACATACCTCACAGATTCACACGTGAATAGTAAAAAAACAACCTATATATGTTTTTCTGTGACCCAAGAACAGAGTATACAAGGTATGAATATATATTCATTTCTGCATTTATTTCCAGTCACTTCCTTGATCATAATCAACTTAGTCAAATTCAAACATCACCCAAATACCATCTACAATATCACAAAGTTTGAACTCAACTTACTTGGGTTAGCTAAATTTCCAACAATTCCTGAAATTCTTACTTCACAGTAGAAATCGTGAACTAGTTCCCAAAACTTACTTTTTCAATTGTTTCATGGTGGATGAACAAAGAATAGGGAAAGCGTTGGCTTTTCGGTGAAGAGCAACAGAGAAATGAGCTGCCCCAGAATTCATACAATACATGGTGTTTTGCATGTATATGCACGTGTCTCTCAACCCAACAGCCACTGATACCAACCATTTGTCTTAATACAATTTAGCTATTTTCCATATTTTAATTAGTCTCTTATTTTTTTCTTAATCTAAAAATACTTCAAAATTTTCAGAAAAATTCTTAAAATTCCCAAAAATTCCAAAATGTTACTAATAGTCTCCAAATAAAATTTTACCACCAAATAAATTTTTAGTTCAAATAATTCACCAAAAATTTCAAAATATTCAAAATATACCAAAGTTACTAAATCACAATTAACACACTCCAATTAAATCCACAATTTCCACTTCTAAATCAAATTTACCAGGAAATGCCAATGAATGCATGTACAATCATATGAATGTGCAAAATAAATGTATATGTCACAATTAATTTATGCATGACGTGTATTTTTCTAATTTCACAATACTTTCTCATAAATTACTCTTCTAGCCTTAACATGGGTATCGGGATGTTACACTTGGCCTAAAAAAGTCTACTTCAATTAAGTTTATTGTTTTGAATCAAGTTTTTTTAGTGTTAGACAGGCATCATGTAAGATATTTATGGATCGATTGAGTTTTGTGTACCTGTATCTATGATTGTTTTTGTTTTTCGTAAGATGTTGATTTCCTCTCTTCTTCTTTCTTTAATGTGTTTCTTCAATGGTTCAGAATAATTGAGATTTTCTACATAAGTTTTTGTTTTTAAAACTTATGTACTCAATCACCAACCATTATGATGGTTCATTGTTGGAAGAGAGAGGAAAAGGGTCTTTGACCCATTTGAGATCCAATCTGTAATACCCAATAACTATTATCTTGAGTGCTTTTCATGAGACTCAAATCTATAAATCACATGGGACATTAAATAGTCTAACAATCTCCCACTTGGCCCATGTTACGACTTGGTGATCCAACAACTTTAAGTGCAACAATACATGGAATCAATCAAGTCATCCTTAATTGAATTAAGATTATGGGATCATGACAGTCACAAGTTATACAACGTGATTCCTTCCATGTATCACAGAACCAACTCAATTCAACAAACTTTAAGTGGATAATTCAGTAATTGTTATCTCACAAATAATAATTATTGTATACAACATAATATGGATAACCAATAAGTGAGCAAAAAATATATGACTGTAATTGAATTCACAAGTGTCATAACAATTCGAGTAAGACAATTATAGGTATATATACAAGTTAGACTTCTATGCTAACAAGGACTTATCCATAAGGCCCATCCGTTCAATATGACCAATAAATGTTTTAGGCGGTAAGCCTTTAGTTAATGAATCCACTATTATGAGATCGGTACCAATATGCTCAATTGTCACTTTATGTTTTTGCACTTCTTCTTTCACAGACAAATACTTCAAATCCATATATTTCGCACCCTTTGAATATTTGTCATTCTTCGAGAAGAAAACGATTGTAGAATTATCACAATAAATTCTTAGCAGTCTAGTAATACTGTAGACAAGAACCATAATCTATAAATCGTGGCCTCAAAGCACGCCACAAATTCAGCCTCCATAGTAGAAGTAGCAATGACGGACTACTTTCCACTTTTCCATGAAACTGCTCCTCCAGATAATAGGAACATGTAACCGAATGTAGATTTTCGTGAGTCTACACAACCAGCATAGTCTGAATCTGAGTTACCTATCACTTCGAGATGGGTTGATTTTTTATATATGAACATATAGTCCTTGGTGCCTTATAAGTATCTAAGGACTTTCTTTGCAGCTTTCCAGTGGTCCATTCCAGGATTGCTTTGATATCAGCCTAGCATTCCGATAGAAAAACTGATATCTAGCCTAGTGCATGTTTGAGCATACATTAAGCTCCCAACTACTGATGCGTAAGGAATAGAATCCATTTCCTTACGTTCCAAATCGTTTCGTGGACATTGCATTAGACTAAGTTTTTCCCCTTTCTGAATTGAAACTATCCCTACAGAGCATTTTTCCATTTGAAATCTTTCTAATACTTTCTCGATATAACCTTTTTGAGACAATCCTTATGATCTATCCCAGAATATTTCTATTCCTATCATATAGGATGCCTCACCTATATCTTTCATTTCGAAATTATTAGAAAGAAAATTCTTTACATTATGTAACAAAACTATATTATTAGCAGCAAGAAGGATGTCATCAACATATAGGACTAATATAATGAACTTGCTCCCACTAACCTTCATATAGATACACCGATCAATAGTGTTCTCTACAAAACCGTAAGACGTAATGATATCATTAAACTTAAGATACCATTGTCGAGAAGCTTGTTTCAGTCCATATATTGACTTCTTTAATTTACAGACTAATTGTTCCTTTCCTGTGGTTTTAAGATCTTCTGGTTGATCTATATATACTTCTTCTTCCAAGTCACCATTTAAAAAGATGGTCTTTATGTCTATTTGGTGAAGCTCTAAATAATAATGAGCCATCAGTGCCATAACAATTCTTAAAGAGTCCTTCTTTGAAACTGGAGAGAAGGTCTCTTTATAGTCAATACCATCCTTTT
>JANKOE010000008.1:10878464-10894484 GCA_026284465.1 Erythroxylum citrifolium
CTTTGAAAATGATGACTGGAAATTATTTTTCACGAATGATCCATGATACCAACTAATTCTCACTAAGACTTTAAATTTAAAGAAAGAGAAATGGCAAAAATAAAAATATATTTTTTTCAATATAATTAACTTCCGATTCTTGATCAATAGTTTTTATGATTAATCGATATAATTTTTATCAAGAGAGCAAAAATTTACATTAATTTTTTTCTTTAATAAATTTTTATGAAACTTATATATTCCTTTCATTATTTTTATCCTATATTTATAATTTCATTTATTTATTTAAATGTTCTGTTTTATATTAAAAAATCCAGAAAACAAAATATTAGAAAATTAATGTGCATTGTGTTCTAATAAAGAATCTTCTTTGTAATTCTCAATAACTTTTACATCCATTAATTAGGGCTTTCTCCTAGTATTAGATATGTTAGAATTAGACATTAGAGGTCAAGTAATTTTTGCGTTAACTTAAAATTGACACAAGGTTTACATTGTTAGGTTCATAAAATGTGATAAGCATGTACTAAAAAGCTAAATAATCATAATTCATCTTTACTTGTATTCTAAAAAAAAGTAAAAAAGTAATTGATTTATATATATTTTATTAAAATATAAAGCATATAATATTAGTTTCTTATAAAATTGATAAGTTAAATATTTATTAAAAATTATATATTCATAATTAAAATTAGTTAAATAAGAGAAATTTAAGAGTCATATAGAAGTCTTAACTTTTCATCTCTTCTGCATTTAAGACTGATCAAAAATTAAATGATTTAAATACAATTACAATGATACTAAATTCTTTAACAATGTTATTTTCCGGTAACTTCCAAAGAGGTCTGAATTGCCTATGACTGGCTGCTGGTGATTTTAACTGTTGTCTTAACTCTACTGAGGTGGAGGGTGGGGCTCGATTTCATGATGGATCGGGTAGCGAACTCCAACACCTTTTCCGTACCACTGACCTGGTTGATCTGAGAATAAAGGATAAGTGGTTTGGCACTTATGATCCCATTTGTGTGTTGTGCAAGTTTGTTAATGAAAGTAGAAATCACTTATTTTTTGGCTGTGTTTATACCAAAGCAATGTGGAATTGACTCTTATCTATGATCGGTTTTCTAAACTTTACCTATGCCTAGGATGAGGTTTTAGAGGAGGTTATCCATGCAGACAGGAGGCAAAATTGTGTTATGCTTCGAACCTCTTTTCAGATGGTTCTATATAACATCTGGCGGGAGCGCAACCGGCGTATTTATAAGCAACTGGAACAACATAAATATCAGTTAGCATACTACATTATTAACTTGGTTCGAGAGGTCATAATTGGGCATGGGAAGCAAGACCAGCTCTGTTCGACAATGAGAAGGAGTTGGTGTATTTAATTGTAGTTTGAGGCTGTCTTTTGTGCTCTGATTTGTTTCCTCTTGCCTTTCGTGTGATGCTGGCGCATTTGTGATTGTGGCCCGGAAGGCTCTCTCTCTTTTTGTCTTAGTTTTATAAGTTTGCTATTCTTTGTACATTGTTCTCGATGTTTCTTCGGTAATTTATAATATCTTAAAATTTCAAAAAAAAAATATCCAAAGTAATAGGTGTTGCTTTATGCTTGATAACTAATTAATTATATTTTTATATAATTAAAAAAGATGTTTTCACTATATATATTTATTTAATTGACTAATTTATAAAATAAGATTTATAGAATAAATATGTTTTACAAATAGAATTATGATGATATTATAATTCTAATATTTATATTATATTAGGTGTTAATTTTAAATTGTTCTTGGTGTTATTTTATTATTACGAGACATTAATAAGATAGAAAAATTAGAACATATTATATTTTTAAAAAAATACTTAAATAAATGTATAAATACTTAGAAAACAAGTTAACCTTATATGAGAATTTTATATAATGCATTACATAAAGGATTAGTAATGGACCAGGTGGAATACAGGTCTGACCCGATGTAAACCAACTTCCCTATATGTAGCCAAAATTTGGTTTAAATAAAACAATGTCGTTTTCAAATTTAGTTTAGCCTTCCCTAGGTTAGAGTCCAGTCAAAAATTCGGTCAACTGAAACTTGACCAGTTAATTTCTTGCTAGGTCAAGCTGTGCCAAAAATGTCCATTCTAGGCATAAGTGATTCTTTAACTTTATATGTCTAAAAAAGTATTTTATATAAAAATTGATATATTTCAGTACTTTTCAAGATTTATCAAAATCTAAGGATAACTTGTAATCATTAAAATTTGAAGATGATATGAACTATATGGAAATAGTTTAAGTGATTAATGTATAATTAATCACTTTAAAATAATTAGAGAAAATATTTCAATATTTTCTAAGTATTAATTTGAGAAATTATTGGTTAAGTTAGAATGAAATTTTAAAAATAGTTTTCCAATGTCATTAAAAGAATCAAATAATAATGTTAATGTAGATATTAACTTCTTACTTTTTGTATAATCGGAATATTTTATGATAAAAGAATTTAATTATATAAAAAAGTTACGTACTAAAAGATTAGTTCAAACTATTTTGGTATTTTTAATATTTTAATGGCCATAATATATTGATAAATATCAATCTTGACTTATGAATGTAAATTATTTAATTATAGAATTTAAAAAAATAATTAGTTATCTGTTCCTATATAATAATTTAATTAGTTTAGATATAAAAATAACAATAATAATTTAATATCATAATTTATATCTATTACCAATATATTAAGAATGTAATGTGGCAGAAAAAGAAAATTAATAAGAGAATAGGTAACTTGATTAAGTAAAACTTGATTGTAAAGTTTGACTAACTTTAAGGTACCTAATTTGTACTTAATTAGGATTAGTTTTCGTTTCAATCAAAGTTTAATTATAATCATAATTAAAATTAATTAAATTACTAAAAAGTTAAACCATATTATTAATAAATGTAAGTTTTATAGGAGTTACAGCTCTTAGCATGCCCCACTTTACACCACTTTTAAATTTCTTCCTAACTTGTTTGTGTGTATATTATTAAAGTTAGGACACTTGTGAAGCTAAATTAATTTTCAATAACCTATTTCAGAAATTAGTTTTGCTAGAGAATTACTAAAGATATTTATGATTTATATTTTATTATATTTATAAATCAGTTATATTATAAAATTGAAAAGATCTTATTTTTCAAAAAATTATGAACAAAATTTGTTTGCTTTCACTATACACATGATGAGATTGCGCCTTAATTTTTCAGCAAGAGGCGTATGACACTATTTTACTATCCATTTTCATGTTGCTAGTTTTATAATTGTCTAGTTGGTAATTTAAAATTTTAAATTGACCTGTAAGAAATATTAAGTTCACTTATTTTAAGCTCAAATTGATGGAGCCTTCATTGAATGTTAATATGCTTGACTTTATTAATTCGGTAGGTGAATGACATTATATGATCATATGACACTTTTTTTATTTTTGACGAGTTATTTGAAACTTTTTAGCATGTCGCTTATAAAAAAATGTGTGTATTATTTAATTTCATACTAAAATTTCAAAATTGTTGAACAACTTACTTATCTTTTAGGTATATCATTTAAGCGACACGTAATAAAATCAAATTGAGAACTTAATAATATCATTTATGCTACATGTAATAAAATCAAATTTGAGAACATAATTATGTTGATAAGACCTGATTTTAGTGCCATTTTTGTATGATATGTACATAATTTAATGTTAAAACTATTTGTACGTTGTAAAAGTATGCTCGTAAATAGTTCATTACTTAATTGAGATTTAAAATGAGTTTGTTTGACTCTTCAGTGTTTGTGCTATTCGTTATTGAATTGAGAGCAAAGTAGTTTAAGTTACTATAACCAATTTGATATGGTTTTGTTAATTATAAATGTCAATATGTTATTTTTTATTACATTTTCTATATCTAAGTATTATACATATATGTTTATCTATAGTTTATTATCATATTTTTTATAAGTTTATTTATTATCGTATTTTTTATAAGTTTAAGTTAATACACCCAATATTTGAAAAGGTTTTGTTAATTATAAATGTTGGTATGTTGTTCTTGGCTACGTGTGTCAGTTTATGCCCTAGAGTTAATTTGTTGGTTGTAGTTTAGTAATAAAATAATTTAAAGATATTATTTATCTTGTACATATTTTGGTATATATGATAAAATTTATGAGATAATTATACGTTGCAAATGAAATTATAATAGGATTATAATTTTGAGATTCATATTACATTTATGTATTATCCTTATATTATTCCTATTCATTATTTTATTAAGGTTAGATATTAAAAGAACGTAAGAAGACTAGTACACATTATGTTTTTCTTATAAAGGAAATAGTTGATCTTATAGGCTAAAATATAGAGATATATAAATAAACGTGTAGGTGCTTGTTAACTAAACTGACCCTATACGAGAAATCCATTTGTAACATTACTTGTATATCTATATAAATTCTCATTGTGATGATTGTATAAGTGATCATTTAATTTGAGGTCTTTAAATTTATCTTATATAGAGATTGTTATATTTTGATATGACTTATGAATTATTCTAATCATAGGTAATTTAGTCAGTAGTTATTGAATGTAACATGAATATATGAAGGTAATTAAGTGATCAAAATAAGATTTATCACCCTAAAATAATTAAAGAGAATATTATATTGTTCTCAATTAGTATTGATTCGAAAAATCTTTGGTCAAGATAGAATGGCGTTTTGTAAATAATTTACAAATATTATTAATTGAATCAATAGTTAATGACAGAGAACTAATATGATTGAACTCAAAATAGAGTTGATATTAATTTCATACTCTATATCTAATTGGAACATTGTATGATTAAATAATTGAATTATACCAAAAAATCATATACGGAAAGGTTTGTCAAAACTACTTTGGCATTTATAAATATTTGGGTGGTCATGATGTGTTGTTAGACATCAATCTTAATCTATGGATATAAATTATTTAATTAGATAATTAAAGAAGTTATTCTATGCGTACCGCTAGAGGTCGGATGCCTATGCAACTACAATGGTTGAGATAGACCAATTTTGAAAACAGTTCGATAGATACAGCAAAAAAAATGATTAAGTTTCAGAATAAGGTATAAACTAAAATTCATGCTTTATTATGATATAATTGTTAATCAATTTATAGAATTAAAGTGATATTAGTTTTTGAGAAATCAAAATACGGAAAAGTTTTATAATCACGAAACTACCAGATTTCTCAACAACATGTTCTATATTTAAGTAATACACAAATTATAGGATTATGTTTGTCCATAAGTTACTATGATATTTTTAAAAGTTTAAGTTAATATACCCAATTTTATGTAGTTTTGTTAATTGTTAGTGTTAGTATTTTATTATCATTACATGTTCGAAGTATTACACAATCCATTAAAAAAATTCTTTAATATTGATGGTTAATATATAGCTTTCATTTGATTATAAGTAAATAAAGTTCTTTTGATTGTTATTATATTTGAAATTTTGTCATGACATTATTATCATTAACTATTACCTTTATTATTTTTACTTTTAGATTAAATGATTATCTCAATACATAATTAAAACTTATACATATTTATAGGATATTATAACATGTTATGAAAATTTTTTAAAAATTAAAAATTATATTTTTTTAAGAATAGTTTTGTACTTACTAATAGATTATGACCTTATTTCGTAAATAACTTATCAGTCATTTTTTAGCGGATTGAAAGGTTTTAGCTGTTTAATCATGTTAAACTGTTCATAATTATGTTTATAATCAATTGATCAGGTTGGCGGATTGAATTCAATCCGTTAATTTTGAAAATGCCACTATGAGGAGCGTTTTCCTTTAGGGTTGAATTAATGGGCTAAAAGACTATTATATCTAAAAGTTATGACAAATTACTCAAAAAGATAAAGATGGAGATAGAGATAGAGATAGAGATAGATATATAATTTTGACTTAATTTATACAAATTCTTAAAAATATCCATTAAATTAAAAATTAAAAATATTAATATATTAAATAAAATTTTCAAAAAATTAAATACCTTTAAATTTGTTAACTATAATTATTTTACATTAATTACTTTTATATAGACCAGATATTTAGGTCCCTTTTTATATCAATATATAATATTATTATCACTTGTATATTGTGTTTAATTCAATTTAATTTAATCTAAAATTAATAAGTCAAATTTAAATTAATTATGTTTATCTAAGTTTAAATTTTAAGAGATTAATATAAACAAAATTTTCAAAATAATTTTATTTTAATTTAATACATTAAATAGATAGTTTCAATTTTAAAAATTTAAAAAGTAAAATAAAATAAATTCATATTTCCTTAAATTAGAAATTAAATCGATATCATTTTTACATACTCAATTTCATATTAAGCTCGTTGGTTTTGCATTTGAGGAAAAAAACTCTTGGTGTGATCCTACGGAACTTATTTTCAAGCTTATTTTTTGTTGCATTTTAGTGATCTCTCAAAAATTTCGATTGGCCCTTGTCAAGTTAAGAGGATCTTAAGAAATTTTTAATCGAACTCATTCATCATTGAAAAGTTGTATTTAGAGGACTCTCGATGTTCTTAAAACTTGATGGACGATATTGGAGAAAATAACGGTGTTGACTTCTTTTACTCTTTATAAATTCTTATGAATATTCAAAGAAACATTAAGATATAAATCGCTAATACTCATGTTCTTATAAAAAAAATTTAAATCATGCCTTCATAAATCATTTTACACATTATTAAACATCTTTAAATAAATCACTACTGTTATATTCGCTGATCAAATCAGCTATATTAATCTGTTATTAGCTAACCACTAATAAAATTAGCTAATAATTAATACAATATGCTGATTGTCCATGCTTATATATTTTTTGAAATTATTATCCCCTTTTCATCATATTTGAAACTGCGATTACTTACGTTATATAATTGCCACCGTAAGGGACTCATCCGAATTTGTTAACATCTTCAGAAAAATATCCTGCTAATTTGAATTAGGTAGATCGAATTTCCTACGTTTTGTTTTCATTGGTTGTCAATCTAAAGACTCAAAATTTGAACTATTAATATTGCTTATTTCTTTTGTCACAAGCTAGAAAAGGAGGATCACAAATAATACTTTTGAGATAATTTTTGAAGATTGCTATAACTTAATTAAAAAAAACAGCAGTATTTAATGTAAACAGATCAGAAAAACTGGCCATAAGCAATAGCTTCCTTGATGAGTTATTCAATGCAATCTGGATTCTGGAATGGTCTTCAATCATTTCATTACAAGAACTGAATGTCTGACATCGAAACAACATGCACATACACCATGAACTAACAAGCAACGACACAACGACAATCTTGGAAACGCCGTAATAAGATCACCAATTAGTGGTGAAGCGGAAAAATTTTCTTCAAGGGGGTGATTTCCTGAAAATTGAACAAAGCAGTTTGTGAATAAACTATTTGCCCCCACTGAGGAGAGAAAATTCATCTACTTCACCACTTGAGGTAGTCCCCTTATTTCAGTCTTACTATCTCAATGCAAACATGTCCTTTTAAGTTAATATAAGTACTACTGCTCATCCCCAGCTAGTGCTCCGTAGCAAACCGCTCCCTATGTACGTACCACCACACGAATGCTGTTGAGAACTTTTTGTTACCGAGCACAAGCTTAGGGAAGCTTATATATATAGCTTCGAAATTTATACTTGAAACTCCAAACACACGAGGACGTTGTTGACCAAAGGTCGATTGTATCTAGCGAACAGAATCATCTTCAGAGCCAGTGATGCATTCCTTCTCATCTTCAAAACCTTCAAGAGAAGGGTGTGGAGAGTGACCCTTCCCAAAAGACCTAATGTGGTCCTTGAGAGACCTTTTGTGCTTAAAATCGGAACCACAAGTGCAATACCAAAGCTTCCCGCAATTCTTTTCGTGGGTACGCCAATCCCCTTTAACAGCAAATGCCTTATTGCATTTTCGACATGCAAAGGGCTTCACTCCATGCTTTCTTTTGTAATGAGTTTGAAGTGTCCTGAAGTCCTTCAATGGCTTTGCTCGTGGATGGTTGATGTTGTTCTTGCAGCCTTGTGCACAGCAGTAGCATGGTAGCCTCAGCATAGCTGCTGGCTGAATCCCTTTGAGTGAGTCTGGTCCCTTCCTGAACTCTGATCCATGTCCCCACATATGCATCTACAGACAAAAAGAAGTCCGTAAACTTTAAATTGTATTCATTTTCGCTAACCCTATTTGCGATGCAAAGTGATAATTATTATTCAGTGACTAAAGTTGAGAATCATAATTAAAGTCTGAGGATCCTAAGTCGTTAGTAAAATAAATCCTTCTAGCCCCGGGAGTTGGGGGAGTGTGGTGGGCAAGACCATTGCCTTTTCTGCAACTTTTGACAATGTTGCAGCTAGTTGGATATAGTTTACATAGCATCTTAATCTTTTTCAACTTCTTGTCACACCTTTTTATGAATTTTATAAATCATTATTGACATTTCCAGTTACTTCAACTTTCTTTTTAACCTTAGCTTTTGCACTCAAAGGGAAGCAATGATTTTTGCCAAAACATATATATATAAATATATATATAACACTACTTTTCTTACATGTCCAAGGGAAATGATTACTGTAGCTACGACAAGAAATAGTTATAAACCCAAATAACAGAAGTCAATATATTATGGATATATACTGATTTAAGGAAGATTATACGCAAATATAACAGACGATTGATGTTCGACATAAAGACATGTTTGATAGTTATCACTACGGAAATTATTTCTAAAGGGCAAAAACAAAGTCAGAAAAGAAAGGCAGGTCTAATTATGGTGCCAATTATGATGGACAAGGTTTCCTCATTGGCACATATATTCACAAGAGCTAATTTAACTGATAGACTATGTCATGTCAAATTACTTCGAATCAGATTACTTAAAATGATTTACTGAAAATTAATTTAAAAAAAATTGACACATTTGTTAATATAGAAATTGAGACCGACGATATATAAACGTTTTGCTTGTTGATTATTTTTGCATGAACGAGAAACATGTACAAATCTGAAAACCTATATATATTCTATATACCTCCCAGGTAATTGCTCTTTTAGTTTATATACGCATATAGACGGTATGACCATTATGAAAGAGGTGTATATCTCGAAGAATTTGTATACTAACTTCCAAATTTTACAATCTCTGATCTTGTTGTTATTTTGGTCTACTTATAATTAGTTTGGATAAGTATCATCTTTTCTTCCCTCTCTTGTATCTTTGCTTTTGCTTAATTGTTTGGCCCTAAAAAGGGTAACTTTGCCCCCGAAACGCTCCCCTTTCTGCTAGAGAGAGTGGATATGCTAAAACAAAGGAAGAGATACCAATAATTCCACATCTTCTTCTATTAAATCAGAAGTGTATAATTTTGAGCACATGCCTAGTGTGGATGCAAACCAGGAAAAGTAGTTGGACACTTGTCAAATCTATGATTGTTGGATAACACTTGTTTGCATTGGGAAAAGGCAAGAGAAAATTACTGGAAATTGACTAACCTGCATGTTATTGTACCTATTGAAGGTCTTGTTGCAAATGGAACAAGCAAATTGCATCGGGCCTACAAGTATCTGAGCAGGAGTTGGGATCCAAAACCTACTCTCTGTGTTGAAGGAGGAGGAACGAAATCTTTTGTTAATAGCTTGCTCTTCCCTCGGATCAAAAACCTTAGTCTCAACTTCAGAATTTGCAGTGTTAGGCAATCCAATGTGCAAGGCCACTGTAACCTTCTCCATTTTCTCATCTATCTTAACTCCATCATGGTCCTGCTGTCCCATATGTTCCTCCTTAAGCGCTTTGTTCTCTGTAAGCCTGCTAAGCAACGGCAAACACCGAATATTTTCTTTGTCTAGTTCTTGTTGTTGCTGTTGTGGCTGTGGGCATAAGATAGGAATTCCTAACATGCTCTTGGGATTCATTGACTGGGTAGCCTGTTGAGTCACAGACACCGAAGAAGATGAAGAAGTGGATGTTGATGAAGATAGTGAGGATAAAGAAGAACAAGGAGAGGGAGATGGTTTAAGCCATTCAATGAAAGTTGGAGGCTGAAAGCGCAGAGCCTTGTCTTGTAGTTGGTAGCTCCATAAACCCATGTTCTGAGAGAGAAGGCCCTGAAATCTCTCCTGAGATGGTGTATATAATTATATCCAGACTTTATGTGGGAAAGCTTTGCACTCAATGGTTGGTTTTGAAAAGGTGCTTTGGTTTGTTTTTTAGGAAGTCTTTCTTTCATTTCAACCTTTGGCCTTTGTTTGATTGCACATAGAGGGAGAGGAGAGGAGAGAGAAATTATATAGTGGTGGGGTTAAAGAAAATGACATGCAAAATAGACTCACTTAGACAAAGAGAAGAGAATCCCAGAACAGTCTGATGTATGTGTATTAATACTGAAGCTATCATGGACATTCTTTAATGATCACATCATGTATACATGTAGAGAATAAAATGGAATTTGACCGTGTATACATCTTCGTCTCCAATAAAATATTATTATATAATGAGAGAGTGAGCTCAAATAGATCTAGGAAAAGAGAAATGATTTCGGTCAATACCTAAAAAGAAAGAACGAGGAAACTTTATCAAACAACATAAATATACTATAATAATAAGAGTAGGGTGGTTAGGACAACAAACACTTCTTTTAACTATTAGCTACTTTTATTTCTAACGCGTTTAAATATATATGGTTAACAATCTTGCTTCAATCCTATTTATAAGCTAATAAAAATGAAATGTAGATGAATATTTTTGATGAAATAGTTCTTTTTCAAAATAATAACAAAAATTTTATCTTAAAATAAATATTAAAAATAAGAAAATAAAATTAGTAGTGAGGAAATAATAGTACACAGTCCAATTTTATTTTCTTGTGTTCCTTTTTAAATTTAATTAATACAATATATAAATAAAAAAGAAATCCAAAAAATTATATGTTTAGATAGATATACAATTTATATTTTCAATTAATAAAATCAATATAAAGTATAACTTAATATATGGTATTTGATATTTTGTAATATGCTAATGTAATTTAAGTCTATAATATCAGGCGCCTTCAAATTAGAGATCAATCCTTTTTATTTTATTTTTATACATTTTGAGATATGTTAATTCGTTAAAAAGTATATTTGATATTTTCTAACTTTTACATAATAGTATATTAATTTATAGTCTAACAATTAGAGTATATTAATTTATAATCGAACAATTAGCTGATAATATATCATACTTTTATAATTAAATTTCAGTTTTCAATCTCTTTTTGAGTGATTATGGTTAAATTATTTAATTTTTTAATAAAATTCATGTTTTAGCCTATATTTTATAATTATTTATACAGTAAATAAATTGATATTTCTTATATTCCTTGATATTTAAAATTTATGTTAAAACCATATTAGAACAAATAGTCCAAGTATAATCATCATAACTGATTAACATAACAAAAAAGAGTAGAATATCTCTTTTGAATTAAGAAATATCATAATTACGTAAGGTGGTATCGACATACATAGTACTGCCATTCTAGATTTATCTTTTAAAAAAGAAGAGCAAGTTAATAAACAACTTGCATTTAACAGCTCGCTATGTAAGCTGTCATACCTTTGATTTGCATCTGTATCTTAAGAGAGGAGGACAGAGGTACAGAGAGTGAAAAATAACACAACAAAATAGTGACACTCACATACAAGGTGTTTCCCAAATTTACTATCCTTATGATAATATTCTCATTATTTTTTCACTCATCTTTTTAGGAAAATATTTCCTAAAAATAACCCAAAAATTACTCTCTCACACAAAATGGCTCTCTAAAATTCACTCTTAAACTCACCACACACTTCATACATGTTTGATGTGCGTCTGTATCTTAAGAGAGGAGGAAAGGACTATGCAAAATGTCATATGTTTGATTTGCATCTATATCTTAAGAGAGGAGGAAGGGAGGTACAGAGAGTGAAAAATAATACAACAAAATAGTGACACTTACATACAAGATGTTTCCCAAATTTACTATCCCTAGGATAATATCCTCATTATTTTGCCACTCACGTTTTTCAGGAAAACATTTCCTAAAAATAACCCAAAAATTACTCTCTCATGCAAAATGGCTCTCTAAAATTCACTCTCAAACTCACTACACATCTCATGCATGTTTGATGTGCGTCTGTATCTTAAGAGAGAAGGAAAGGACTATGCAAGCTGTCATACGTTTGATTTTCGTCTGATCTTAAGAGAGGAGGAAGAGAGGTACATAGAGTGAAAAATAATACAACAAAATAGTGACACTCACACACAAGGTGTTTTCCAAATTTACCATCCCTAGGATAATATCCTTATTATTTTGCCACTCACCTTTTTAGGAAAATATTTCCTAAAAATAACCCAAAAATTATTCTCTCACACAAAATGGCTCTCTAAAATTCACTTTCAAAATCACCATATATCTTATGCACGTTTGATGTGCATTTGTATCTTAAGAGAGGAGGAAGACTTAGGGTCATCCAAACAGATTCTTGGCATGACTGTTATCAGAGAAAGAGGTGCCAAGAAATTATGGTTATCACAAGAGAAGTACATTGAGAAAGTACTTCAAAGGTTCAATATATCCTCTGGCATTTAACAGCTTGCATGTAAGCTGTTAGTTGCTACATAACAGCTTGTTATGCAAGTTGTCATATGGTGGAGGGTCTATAAAAGACCTCCCTTCCTCCTCTCTTAAGATACATATCCACATCAAACATGCATAAGATGTGTGGTGAGTTTGAGAGTGAATTTTAGAGTCATTTTGTGTGAGAGAGTGATTTTTGGGGCATTTTTAGGAAACATTTTTCTAAAAAGGTGCGTGACAAATTACACCTTGGTAGGAATGTTTCATGTCTATAGAAGTATATGTGATAGGAGTTAATGATTATGATTTGATTATGTTGCTTATGTCTTGAATTTTGGTTTGATGGAATAATATTAGTAACTTGGAATTTATTTGTTACAATTAGGGAAAAATTGATGAATTAAAATGCACATTTGGACTAGGAAAAATATCAAGTAGTTAGATAAGTTGACACATAGAAAATTAGGATGACTAAGCCTATGAATTAGTGACATTTGATATGAAAAAATTAAGTGACAAATGACATAGTTAATTAATTGACAAGTGGCATCAATAAGTAAGTAACAAACAGCCTAGCCTAATGATGACATTTGGCTGCTTATGGAGTAGACAAATGGGATACATGCCTAGTGACAAATGTCAATAGAAGGAAGAGACATCTTGCACCTAATTGAACTAAGCTTGTGCAGAACATGTTTATGCTGTGTTTTCTCTTCTTTCTTCATCTCTCACCACTGAAAACCTATTCTTATCTTACATCCATGTGTTTTGTTTGAGTTTTTTCTTCTGAATTATCACATCAAAATACTGCATCAAGGAAGTTAGATCTTGCTATCTTCTATGTTGTTGTCTTCTTGGTGCTAAGATCATCCTAATTTCACCCTGATCTTGGAATTGTGTTTGTTTACTTGGAAGGCTAGATTGGCTTGATCATTGAAGTAAGAATTTGAGTTAAACATGTAAGTGGAATTCTAAACTTGATAGCATGTAGTAATACAAATTCTATGATGATTGAAATGGGGTAGAATATGTGTTGTGTTGATATTATAATGAGTTCTAGAAAATGAAGCTTGTTTGATAGATTATGTTTCGATTTTTGAAGCATGGAAGACAATGGTTTGTGAGCTGCCAAATGAATGATTTTAAATTGGAATTGGACCTGAAATTGATGAGGAATTGAAGTATAATTAAGGTATAATTGAGGTGTAATGTAACAACCCACCCCCGACGGGAAGGGTAGAATAGTAATTTAGAAAAGGGTGAGAGTGATTAGGACTGATTAGAAATTGATAGTTCTGTTCAGGTCAAATGTAGAGGCAGCATCATTCATTGAATTTTTTGACCCATTTAGCATTTGAATTTAGTTATATGTTGTTCATGAAAGTTATAGGTCTTATTCTGATCTTTCATTTGGTATATATCTTGCAATTTTTAGCAAAGGGAATGAGAAGTTATGGATTTTGCAAAATGCTGCCCTGTTTTGAGATACATTGTGAATACAGTATCTTTGAGTATATTTTTGACACCCTTAGGAGTGAAATTGATTTTTATGTCCTACATGAAACTTGTAGAGTTTTTCATAATCTTTCCAATGACATATGGCTTGTAATTTTCTGATAAGTGTGCAAAGAGATATTCAAGTGAATAGCGGTCATGATGGGAACAAATCGAAAATAAGTAAATGGTATCAATTGGTGACTATGATCATAAATGAGATGAATAATTGAGAAATCTAACACTGATGATAAGCATATCCTTTGGAGATTGGGTAGTGTATGATGAAGATTCACTAAGTGGTATTGGTGCTATGATAGAAATTGGTCGAAGCCTTGGAGACCTTAGATATGCTAAGGCATTCCTATAATGCATTAATTGTATAATTTCGAGAAAATTATTGAGTGTGAAGGGCATGCACAAATGAATTCTATACTGGTAAAGGTAGAGTGTAGTGTAAAACAGTGAACAGCCAATTCTAAAGTGAACAGAACGAGTGCAAATATTGGGGTTTCCAAATCTAGGACAATGAAGAGTGCGAAAATTCAAGTAGAATATGGGGTCAAATGAAATGTTACTAGTGTATTGAAGTTTTAGATTCAGCCTTACTGGAAAGAAGGAAGAAAGTTTAAGAGGTCAGGAGTCAAACTGGTGAGTCCCATAATGAATCGGACTATTCGAGTGAAATTTGAAGAATGATGTTTGGTGATTTAAAGAAAACAAAAGTGATTTGAACAAAGGAATTGTTAGAGAAGCGTAAGGATATAGAACTCCGTGATTACATGTTTGAATTTTCAAACAGTGGGGAGTGCTTAAATGTTTTGGAATTCATAGAAATATGAGCTTGTTGTATAATTCTGATTGACTAGAGGTATAACAATGGTGATCACAATAAGGGATTGTACATTCTTGCATTAAAATGAAAAGTGCGTAACAATAGTTAAAGACTAAAAATTGATTCGAGATACTAGTGATGCGTAAGGCAAACGAAAGTGACATATGAAAGTTGAATGGGTTAGATGAGGAGGAACAAGATCGGACAAACGACATATAGTAAAATGAATATACGAATTAAGTGCGTGAACACTAAAGAACAGTGAATTGCCAAAGGAGAGATAGATCCAAAATAAGAGTCAATGAGATATGAAGAGTAAACGAGTTAGGTGAATTAACACCTGTTATAGTGAGATGGACATAAGTGCCAATGGGTTAGCACCAAAGGAAAGTGAAGTGTCAAAGACGAGATGAAGTGTTTTTGTAAGGTAAGGTGTACTCAGAATTGGAAAAAGGTATCAATGAAGCTATATGAATCGGTCTGTATGTTACTGGTGAAAGAGGTATTGGATTTATAAAATGTGATAAGTGAATAGGTTCAGAAATAATGATCTGATCCATAGCATACGAAATAAAGTTAGTGTCTACTCTGAAATGGTTAAGTGAGATAGGTAAGATAGTGAGATAGCCGAATAAGTGATTGAAAGACTTATTGAGTTTGTCTACTGTGGTCTTTCGGAAAATGAGTAATTGAGTGATGAAGTGTATGGGAAATGTAAGGACATATGGCAAATGATTATTTTTCTACCATATTGAATTGTCGACTGAAAATTTCGACGACAAAATTTTTATTAGGAGGGAGGAGTTGTAACATCCCACCCCCGACGGGAAGGGTAAAATAATAATTTGGTCAGGGGTGAGAGTGATTAGGACTGAATTTGGCATTTTTATGCATACTAGTATTGGCGAACAGTGAATTTTTGCACATGAAAAATAACTGTACATGCATTCATGATATTTCCCGGTATTTGTGCCT
>JANKOE010000008.1:10914234-10928794 GCA_026284465.1 Erythroxylum citrifolium
GAATTTGTGGAATTGATCTTCATGAAAGTTGAAGCCTATCATGTTATCTTTCCATTGCCACTGATTTTGCAATTTTTTGATATGTATATTGTGAGTTATGACCTGTTGAATGTTGGCTGTTTATGTGCATTATTGTGGAGCTTAGTTCTAAATGGAGGTTTTGTGAGTATTGTAATTGGAAGCTAAATTAGAGATTTTTGTGATTCGAATTGGTTCAAGTGATCTTCTGGAAAGTTGTAGAGAAGAAAGTAGCTTGAAAATGAGATATAGCATGCTAGTTTTAGAAGTCATAATTGGGAGTTATGAGTTTTCAAAAACTGGACTTAAATCAGGTAAATTGCTAGTTCATAGAACAGCCACCTTCATGGAAGCAATTGACTTAATTAGAAAGAGAATTGGCTTCTAAGCCCTGCATGAAAATTGAATTATGTTGTCTGATCTTTCCAGTGATATAAGGTAGAGAATTTTTCAACATTTGTGCAAGGAGTTATGGGTTTTAGAAATTGGTAGTTCTGTTCAGGTCAAATCTAGAGGCAGCATCATTCATTGAATTTTTTGACCCATTTAGTAATTAAATTTGGTTCTATGTTGTTCATGAAAGTTGTAGGTCTCGTTCTGATCTTTCATTTGGCATAAATCTTGTAATTTTTAGGAAAGGGAATGGGAAGTTATGGATTTTGCAAAATGCTGCCCTATTTTGATACACATTGTGAAGGCAGTAGCTTTGAGTGTATTTTTGACACCCTTAGGGGTGAAATTGATTTTTGTGTTCTATATGAAACTTGTAGAGTTTTTCATAATCTTTCCAATAACATATGGCTTGTAATTTTCTGGTAAGTGTGCAAAGAGGTATTCAAGTTTGAAATTCTGATGGAAAATGGGAAAAGAGAGGAAGATCATGGGAGCTCGCGATCGCGAGCCACGTCGCGATCACGAGATAGCCATTATCAACGGATCGCGAGTGCGAACGGTCACAGCTACGAAATGGTCGTTTGAATTGGCAATCTCGAGATCGCGAGCCTAGTTGCGATTGCGAGATGATGTTTTCACCCGCAGGTGTGAGCCTTGGCAATCGCGAGCTGGCGTTTAAAATTGATGACTCGCGATCACGAGCGGCCTGTTTGAACAAGCAGCCGCCTCGTTAGTGCGACTCAGGCAATTTTTCCGCTAGTCGCGACTGTGACACGCCTCGCGACCGCGAGGCTGTACTTGATTTTGAATATTTTATTTTATTTTGGGTTATGCCTTCTTTTGCTCATATCTCTTTCATCCGATATCCGATTGACCTAATTATCGAGGCATCAGATTCGTGGAATATTTAATTTCATTTTATGAGAAATTAAACAGGAACTGGACGTGGGTCCGGGTAATTATTTTCTGATCAATGTTTTATTAATTTTTGGACCTATAAAGGTCCGAATTGGGTAATTTCGGTGCCGTTAGATTTCTAATTTTTAGACGAAATTTTGTGATGGAAAATTTTGGATTAAGGCCGGAATATCATGAACATGCATTGTACACATTTTAATCGCTACATGTGCATTCTGAAATATTTCTGATTGGATTTTTGATAATATGTGCATATTATGACTGTTATAGAGGCACTTTTGGAGCGTCGATCTACCGACATTACTAAAACTTCCAAGTATTAGCTCGGAAGTACAGGTGAGTAACTGAGATGGCTTGTCTCAATTATTATATGCTTACTGTGGAGATAATGATGGGATTAGGGATTGTGATTGTTTCTGACTGGATTCCGGACAAATGGTCCGATGTAATGGGAGATTTGACATAAAAGTGTCCTTGATGTGATAATTGTGAGATTTCTTGCTATTATTGTGGTCAATTGCTTGCTCTTGACGTGATCAATTGTTGTGCCTCTGGTATGACAAAAACTGCGATACATTTACTGTTTGTAATACATTGGCTAGTAAATTAGGCATATGCATTGTATACACAATTGAATAAATAATTGGATATGAGAAAGAGGCAAGAATGCCTTGTATAATGTGATTTACTGTAATCCAATTAGGTGATATTTCTGAATATGTTCTGTGAAATATTCTGTGATATTACTGAATGTAAACTGAATGAATTACATTGATATATGAAAGTGTTAAATGTACACCCGGATATGAATGGGATTGATAATTGTGAGTGATGCATTCATACATGAATGCATGAAATAGATAATAACAGTTGTGACCGGAGCAACCACCGAGAGCTGCAAGCTCATTGTATCAGAGCCTCGAGCTTGTAGGGAAGTAGTGCATACCCAGAGGGCTCTCCCACCCCTCAAAGTGTGAAGTAGTGCATACCCAGAGGGCTCTCCTACTCCTAAATCACGTTTAATGCATAATGCACCCATATTGGGACAGTTCAGGCGCTCGGTCACAACGCCGTAATAAAATAGAAAAGGGTCACATACGCATGTCATATGCATTTGAGTAAAAATTTGGGTTGAATGAAAGACGAAAATGCCTGATACTTGTTATTGGAAACATGTGATACTTCTGAATGCCCAACTGTAAAATGACTATGATTTGCTTAAGTACAATAATGTGGTATTTCTGAATGTTCATTGTGAAAAATAGCTGTGCAATAATAGTTATGTGAAATAATATGATACATGAATTGGGTGAACCATCGATGATGGTTCCTCACTGAGTTCGCAAAACTCACCCAAAATTTGCAAATATTTGTCAGGGGCTCTGAAGAATACCCCGTTAGGTTCACGGGAGTATGTCTGCAGCATACACATGAAGATTAGAGGTCGGGATCAGTCCACGTCTGCATTAGTGTTGTCTTACTGTTATTCATAAATCTGTATTCCGCAAGCTCTGTAAATTAATGCTTTGTATTTATAGCGGGCCCAATATGGTTATGGATTGGTGATTGGTATTCATTAAATAGCTATTTTAAATTATTGTTGAATGTTTGTAATGACTGGAATGGTATACAAATTGCCGCAGGCTTGATTGTCTACTGTCTTTCGCGCGTATGAATGTTTCAAAAAAAGATTTTGATATGGAGTTACTGAGTGATGTAGCACGCTACCCTCGCGGGGCACGGATTCGGATATCACCATCGATGTCGGGTTTAGGTCACGCCGGTGTGGGGTGTTACAAGTAATGCATACTCAGAGGGCTCTCCTACCCCTAAAAGTTTGAAGTAGTGCATACCCAGAGGGCTCTCCTACTCCTAAAACGTGTTTAACGCATAATGCGCCCATATTGGGACAGTTCAGGCGCTCGGTCACAACACCATAATAAATCGAAAAAGGGTCACATACGCATGTATATGCATTTGAGTGATAAATTTGATTGAATGAAAGGCGAAAATGCCTGATATTTTTTATTGTAAGCATGTGGTATTTCTGAACGTGAACTTGCGAAACAACTGTGATATGCTGGAATGATTGTGATTTGCTTAAGTACAATTATGTGATACGTCTTAATGCGCAACTGAAAAATGACTGTGAATTGCTGCTGGAGTGCAATTATGTGGTATTTCTGAATGTTCATTTGTGAAAATAGTTGTGGTTCATGTGGTACGTTTAATTGTATAATTGTGAGCTAATTTTGAATTATTTGAGTGTTGCATGGCTTGGGCGAACCATCGATGATGGTTCCTCACTGAGTTCGTAAAACTCACCCAAAATTTGCAAATATTTTTCAAGACTCAGAAGAATACCCCGTTAGGTTCAGGAGTATGTCTACAGAATTCAAATGAAGAATAGAGGTCGGGATCAGTCCACGTCTGCATTAGTGTCATTCTATTGTTATTCATAAAATTATATTCCGCAAGCTCTGTAAATTAATGCTTGGTATGTATAGCGGGCCCAATTTGGTTATGGATTGGTATATATTAAATGGCTATTTTAAATTATTGTTGAATGTTTGTAATGACTGGAATGGTATACAAATTAATGCGGGCTCAATTGTCTACTGTTTTCGCGCGTATGAATGTTTACAAAAAAAATTGATACTGAGTTTACTGAGTGATGTAGCACGCTACCCTCACGGGGTACAGATTCGTATATCGCTATCGATGTCGGGTTCGGGTCACGCGGGAGTGTGGTGTTACATGTAATTAATGGACTATGATGAAGGTGTTCTGAATTTGGTATAAAGAGATAAGAATATGGAAAATTGGTGGAAATTGGACAATGAACCTTCGAATTACCTATCCCACGATCGTGGGAGCTACATAAGCTCTCAGTTTTGTGTGATATTTGAAGCAATTAAGGATATGTTACTTTACTTAAGTTCATTTGGACTTGATTAGGGCTTAAAATGAACCTAGTTTGATGTTGGATTAATTAGTTAAAGGTTGAATAAGTTTTGGATTGTTAATTGAAGTGATAACTTAAGGAATAGATTATTTGATACCAGTGTATCTAATTTTGGAATTTATGAGCTGTTCAAGGGAAGAAGGTGTTCTTATGAACACAAATGTGATCTAAAGGATATAAGAATGTAAATTGGATATGAATGTTTGAGAATTAGGAATTTGTGTGAACATACATAATTTGTAATTACTTAATGCTATCATTGATGCAAATGCTTAAATTCATAAGGCATATTGAATTTGTATGAATTTGTTCATATATGATTGAATGTATTCAATTTGAGCATAAGGAAATAAACTCATGCGTTATGCATTATTTCTCTGTTATGTGATTCTGAAATGTGATATGTTTTGTTTTAAACCTGCCAAGTCCTAGTTGTGTGAAATAGACATGTCTAGACTGCTTCTGTACTTAGAAACTACGACGTCTTCTGTTCTTAGACACTACAGTGTCTTCTGTTTCAGAGACCTAAGTCTCTTTTGTTTCTGTTAATACCAATCATAGGTTCTTTTGTTCTATTCTCGTTACCCATTTCTGAAAAAGGATTAACAGGCAATTCTATATGTGTTTTGATATTTGTTCTATTATGATGCATTATTTCCTGTTATTCTACAATCATGTTCTATTATAGTATAATAATGTTCTGTTATGATACAATTGTGTTCTGTTCTGTTATGATGAAATTAATAATCGGATTATTCTATAATGTGGATAATTAAAGATTGCTTGTGATATGATATCATTTAGCGCATGTGTGAAAGCAATCATCATCTTGTATCTTGTTTAGTTATTCCCTACTAAGCTATATACTTAGTACAGTGGTTTTTTCTCTATGTAGGTCTCGATAGAAAGGATTAAGGCTGGGATAACCATAGTGGCCAAAGAAGGACATGTTATTTTTGGAAGATGTAATATTTAAGTTTGTTTTTGAGTTGTATCCAATATTATGAGACATATTTGTATTTTGTATAAATGGTTTGTAATAACTATAATACAAGATGGTTTTGTATTTAAGGCATGTATTTGATAAATACAATGTGTATATTTTGTTTTGTTTATAATTCAACAACTTATGAAATGTAAAATATGTTGCCTTATTATCTAGGAATTTTTGGAATATCTTTGTATGTTTTAAGTTTGTTTTGTGTGATATCCGAATATTTTTCTAGGGGTATTAGGGTGTTACATATTATCCTACGGATAGCTAATTTTGGAAACACCTTTTGTGTGAATGCTACTATTTTGTTGTATCATTTTTCATTCTCTGTATCTACTATTTTCATTAGTGAAAGCTTTATTCGGAGTTTAGCCCGTAGACATAGCCCAAATTAGAGTGAACCACGTTAAATTTTTGCGTGTTATTTTCTTGCTTATTTTACCTATGAGATTTAGTTCGTAATTTTTTCCAACAAATTATTATTTAAAATAAGCCCTTAAATACGATTAATAGAAAAATCTATTAATTTTATTGAGAAAAGCTACAAGGAAATCATTACTTAATCCAATAAGCAACTAAACTTTGATTATTATAAACAAAAGTTAAAATAACAGAAATAGCATCAATTATTAAATCCAAAATGAATGGACTTTTGTTCAATTGATATCATAGTATAAACTGAATAAGTCTTATAATCCTTATTTAATTATAGATTTTATATACAATTATTCAAACAAGTTATTTTAGATTTTCCTTGTAAAATAACTTTTCTTTATATACAACCAAAATTAAAGATTATGTTTTTTATTTACCAAAAAAAAAGATTATGTTTTTATAAGAAAAGAACGTTAAATTTTTTGGTTTCATATAAAATGTACAGAAAATTAATGTAAAATTGAATTTACTATAATTAATATCACTTATTATGACTCTAAAATAAAATATTTTGAAAAATATAATGATTAACTTTTAACAAATACACATTTCTATGGATCATAAATATTGAAAAGACAATAGCTAATTTAGTTATAAAACTTTTTAGATTTTTAGACATGATTTATAAATTTCTCTTGCACGCTTATATTTAAGATAATTTAAAATATTATAATTGAATTATCATATGTCACATATCAAGCCTAAATTAATTTTATTGAGATTAAATTGGATCATCACTGAATAACAAAGCTCAATTACTTAATTTAAGTAATAAAAAAACTTGTAAATAATTCTATCTAATAACTCTCGTATATTTAACTCTCTGAAATTAGACATTATAAAGTTTATCTAAGTGTCTAAGTTTCTCTAATCTTCATTTAAAATAACACATAAAAAATAGTATACACCAAATAGGAAAAAATAAATAAACCAAAGTAAAATACTATTACACTACATTTATTTTCGTAAAAATTCGTTAGCGACTCACAATACATCGCACTTAAGTTGCAACAACAAAATTTTTAACTTTTCATAAATAAGACCTATATATGTTTGAAGTCGGCCTCGGACATAAGTCCTAGTCAACCGAATGGTACTTGCCTCATTCTAGGATCAAATATTGAGCTTGATTAGCATTTTTTATTATAGATTCAGTTATTGTTCCTGACCAATTTAATGATGTATGTCTCATTTTGATGTTAAATATTAGTCTCAACCAATCGATTAGTATCTTTCTTATTGCAGCGCTAAATATCAGTTTTGACAAACCATCCCATCATGCATATCACAATACAACACATCACTCTCACATAGCCTTAAAGCACATTAAATAGCACATAGCAATCACCACATATATCGGGTGTCCCCGAAGGGACCAATCACCACATATATCAACTACTCCCACAAGGCACACCAACACTATGAATATAATCACAAAAAACTAAGAATTACTTTCAAAATACTTCAAACCTACTGGAATAAATATATGTCGTAACTAACTTAATTCACATACATTAAATATGAGCAAAAAAACTCTAATTCTATCAATTTAATAAAAAAAGTTCAATTTTCCATTACCTTTAAATATGAATTTCTTAAGTGTTTAAAATTAAGAAAATAGATCATTGAAATATATAGTTAATATACACACAATTAAATATCCAAGATATACATGATCAACAAATAACTAGCTTACAAAATCCTAATTAATACATACTATATGTTATAATGCCAAACATATTTGTGGATTCATTTATGTTGTATAATTTTGTAGTCTTTCACCTAAATCTGTTTTAAATTCGTTAGTAACTCACTTAAAGCCTCCTTCTTTGTACTTGAAATCACTTCTCTAATTCTTATGCACACTTTCCTCTCATATTTTCTCTCATTACTCTATTTTATTTTTGTAAAAGATAACAATGAATTTAAAAAATGTTTTATAAAACAAAGAATGGTGGACATATTCAAGAAGTGGTAGGGTTTTAGCTAGCTATATTAAATCCAAGTATCTTTGTAAAAGATTTAGAAAATTCTCTTAACTTTTTTATATCTTTTTTAATAACTTCGACATAATATTTCATTCAAAATTTATGAAAAAAAATAAGTAGTATTTATTAATGATAATAAAATTAACCTATAAGATTCTTTCACCAAAGTCTCGTATTTTCAATTAATATAAACTTGTGACGTCTCCTTATGAAATGTAAATATTTCTCTTAACTTTTTATAAATTATTGAATTATATCTACCCAATTTTTCTATAAAATATTATGAGTAAAAAATTGAACATTTTTTAGTTTTGACTACATATTAGAATATCAAGCTTCACTGCATCACAATTAGTTTATCTTAATTCTATCCAAAACTAAGCATCAAACACAAATTATTTCACAAACATCAAACAATTTTTTCAAACTTCAAATTTATTACAACTTCAAAAAAACATAGGTAAAAATAATTCACCACATTTGACTCATGCAATAACACAAGTATTAAAACATTGTTTAGGTTCCACATCACATTAGCATAATTAATATTTGAACTAATCTTTATTGTAATACAATAATTTAAGACTTAATTAATAGCAACTATCTAATAAAAATTTCACTGAAGCGCGGGGTCTGATAAGATCAAGTAGTACACAACTTTATCCGTAACGAGTAGAAAGGTTGCCTCCAAAAATTTAAGACTTAATTATAAGGAACAATAGCACTTAAGTAAGCAAATTTGAAAGGTTCAATATGAAATTCATGCTAATGATTTTTTTCTAGCAATTCTTTATATATAATTTATTTCATCACTTTGACTTAAGGTAACACTGTAATGACCAAGTAAGCATTTTTAATGAATCTGTTCTAATAGTCTATGTGGGAATGAAAGGAGTGTTATTAAATTGTTAAACTAGTTGAGTTCAATTCTTCATGTGAATTTTTTAATTGGCAGAGAATATTTGTTTCAAGTGATGATGTTTTCAGGTTAAATTTCAATATTAGCTGCGCTAAATGATAAATAAATAATTTCTCTTCTCCTTGTGATAGGTAGGAGTAGTTGGTAGCATTCTTCTGATTTACAGTCAACTCAGATATCATGCAACCTCACTTATATATTTAATTAAAAGCAACTTGAACATAAATTCTTTCCATCCCATTAGATTAGAACTTCCACCAAGTTCAGTAGAAAATTCCATAATTACTGTTTCCATAATCCTTTAGTTAACACACACATATATATTGCATTTCCATTTCGTGCAAGTAATGATTTGCATGTCCGAATTTCCAAAAGTTATCAGCATTTCAAATAAATTTGGGGAAAATTGTGTGACAGACTCCAAAATTCCTATATATACTTAAACTTGATTGCTTATAAATTTCCAATTATTAGTATCATGGGAAAGACTTTTTCTGCCTGGGAGCAACAACACCATAGGAATTAGGAAGTTCGGGTACAAAATGCTCCTTTAAAAAATTAGAAAAAACAAGATAAATAAGAGGGGCAGATAGCATCTCCTTTAAATAGTACTTATTTTTATAATTTGTGTTCCAATTATAATTTAAAAGACGATGTCCTTTCTCTAAACTGATTAGGAAATACCATGATTAAAAAAAAAACGCTATTAATATACATTTACTCCCAAGATCAAAAATGCTCGGGCATGAATCTTCATATAAATAGGAAGGGGCATACAGATAGATTCAGTTAAGGTCCAGCTATCCCATTTGAACCATATTAGATGTAGCAATGAACTAAAGCAATATAACCTTTAGATATATAATGACCAAAACACTTACAAATTGCAACTCCGATTCTCACATTATCATGCACAAGAATAATAATAAAAAGCATTCCCATTTGCTTATCCGTTTGGCTACTCCTACACTCGAGGGGGTTTGGCTCATGGTGTTTAATCTACTGAGCTTAGTGTGAAATGTGAATACAAACACATGATTATGAACCTAGAGCTCCATAGACTGGCCTAGTACAAGGAGGGAAGAGAGAACATGGCAAAAGATTACCCCACCGCCAATATTGTGTCAACCATTTCAGAAGCTGAGCTACAATCTTTAGATCTTGCCGACAAGCTAGATTTTGCGAGCGGATTTTCAGGGAACAGTACCGCCCATACATAGCAAGGATCTCACTTTCTTTTCAGTTTTAACCTCATCTTTTGTCTTTTTATCTATAATTCTCTGCATCCAAAAGTTTTTTTACCCCCACTTTTTAAGCTTTTAAATCCATATAACATAATTTTACTTGCATATAGCACTTAAGTATGGTCTAATTTTGGCTTGGGATCGTGGCTACCAAAGGGTTGTTGTTGAGTCTGATTCTTAAGACGTGGTGACTCTGGTGCTGACTTCTTGCTCTCATTCTCACCCTATGTTTCTCCTGATTGAGGACATTAGGGCGTTACTTGTCAGAGATTGGTGTTGCTCTCTCCAACATATCTTTCTTGAAGCTAATCAATGTGCGGATTTCCTTGCTAAGCAAGGTTCCTCAACTATGACTTGATGGTCTTTTTGGGAGAACCCAGTCCCAGGACTACGTCTATTGCTCCAGAATGATTAGAGATCCGTGACATTTTCGCGGCGTTAGCCCTCGCTAGTTTTCTTTCTCCTTTTACACCAAAAAAATAATAATTTTACTTGCATATGATTTCTATTTCATTCTATATCAATTAGAAGAAAGGTTAAATAATATCTTGATATTTAGTCTCATATATATTGCAAAGCCATTTTAATGCAATGAATTAAGCATTAGTTTTAATTCATAGGGCGTAAAATTTTCGTTTAAATAAACGACAAATTCATTTCTTTTACTTTCTATAGAATTAGGTGTGCTAATTAAATTACTAATATTTTAGGTGTTACGTTAGATTTTAGGGTGAACGTTGTAAACTTATTCAAAAATTTTATTTATCTATATTCTTGGGTTTAAGGTTTTACGAGGAAACAATGTTATATGTTACCGCGATTTTATTTGAATAATAAGTAATTGAATATATATGTCAAGTGATCGAGCAAGAGAAGATTTAATATAAAACTTATACTGAATACACGAGATTTAATTAAAATGGAGGAGCTAATGAGAAGACAATATACGAATTTGTATTAATCTCTTTCATGTCAAACTTTTGATAATGATTTAAAAGTTAAGTATAGATTTGCGTATTACATTAATATTTTCAAATAAATTTGGAATATTTTAAAGGGTTGAGAAAAATGATTAAACAACATGTGATTATATATTTTTTGAATCAAGGGTGTGGACTCTAATAAAAAGGTTACAAATCCTGTAAATTGTACTTTATATAACTAGGATTTAAACACTTTGTGAAAATGTGTACAATTTTATTTCAATTGGTTTAACTTTACTCTTAATTACTTTTTTTCTAACAATTAATTATTTGATAAGGCATTATAACTTTTATAAACAACCCTAATAGAGCATTGTAACATGAATGTGATTTGAGAAAAATTCAAAAGAAACAAGAAACCATGCTTAAAAGAAAAAGAAAAAATCTTGATTTTAATTATGATTAAATTTCTTTTTTTAAGACACAAATATAGTCAAACTATAAAATACGATTAGAAATCCAGTTACTACCCACAAATTAAGAATCTGTCCTCACATGTAAATGTAGATCACACCTTTTCATGTTACTTAGGGCTCCACTTTAGGGATAAAAGATTGAAATAATCATATTCCAAGTAAAAATTATACAACAAATATCTCTTCTTAGACTTTAGATTGCGCCTTTTTGGTATAGTGACTTTGTCTTTACATTAACTTTCCATGATCAATTTGCAAAACCACCCTCTCGTGAAGATCCTTTAAATTGGATGAAATGACCTTCTCTTTTGATGATAGCCAAGCCTCTATAAAGTATGACCTAAACAACTTAAAGGATTATCATAATTAACCTTTTTGGGTCTAGGAAGTCACTGGTAGTTTTTATCTTAAGACGCCACTTCAGATAATCTCACAAGTACGTACAATGACATTGGTTTTTTTTTTCTATTTTCGAGAAAGAGAAACGAACTTTTGGTGTTGCAATTTTCATGCGCAGGAAGAAAATTATTCCAAGTGGCAGGAGCAGGACACTGCCGTAAATTTTAGTACTTTTAATTCCTACGGCGAAGAAGGTACACGCTTTGTTTTCTTCGTTGATGACATACACGTACTATTTTTCTTCAGAAAATGCAAACTTTCACCAAAATTTATGTTTGTAAACCTACGTTGACACTATCTTGCATTCTATACTTGATCTCACGTCAAAATTATGCTTGATCCCAACATGTCTTCCTTGCTACAAATTGTTTGATAATTGGAAAATAAATAAATCATCAAGAATTAAAAACTTGACTTTGTCAAATTATATATGAAAGCAAAGTTTCAATTTAAAAATTATCTGCCGAAATTGTAGAATATAAGAAGCTGACTTGTAACGTAAATATTCTCTCGTCCATTCTTCCCAGATATGATTGTTAGTTTTGCTGATGTCCTTTTTCCTTTAAAAAATTGACTGGTCGTTATTGGTGGTAGTGACTGGTGAGACGTCAGAGTTCCGATTTCAGAAGGAGAGGGCTGCGAGTTAATTATTGACTAAACATAAAACAAGCGCATAGTCCTGAAGAGGGATACGAGATGATAGGACATGTGTGCCTGGACCTGAAAGGTTGATTGACTGGTTTAATTTCTTTGTCATTGGTTTGATGTTAAAGTCATTGCTCGAATCTATGTTAGATCACAAACAAATATTGAAATAGACTTCAATTGCTAGCCAAGTCCAGTGCAGTATTCGCACTAAAAGACTTGGAAATTAACCATTTTTGTAGGGTATTGTTCTGCTGGTCAATTTTCCATTTTTTTGATTCCAGTTAGGTCAGTTTTGGAAACCATATTGTGAATTTTCTATGAGCGCGTGTTCGCTATTTGATGGATTTCTTCTCAGTCACCTAATAGACCACACTCCATGGAATTGGTTTCAGAAATGGTCCACACCGAAGATCAATGTGAACCAACTTCTGCGTACAAACCTAGACTAGTTATGTTAGTGATTTGGTCATTGGGAGAATAATGCAAAAGACAATGAATAGATCGTTAACAGGATATTGGCACAAGAACCACTTGAATGACTTCACTAATTCTTTATCATAATTGCACAATTCCTGATTGCGTGCTTTCATAATTAGTTTGAAGGCTCAAACTTGAATAGACACTAGACAGATAGGAATCTACCATACAATTTAAGCTAACCTTTTCTTATTTACAATTGTTAGAACTTTTATTATCAGATATAAAATGAGATCATTGAAAATTTTCAAAACTGTTGCATATTTAAAGTAATAATAAAAAAAGAAAATTATGTCCCAACTGACACTTGCAGATCTGAAACTACAACTTTTGCAAATATTACCTTCACATTACTGTTGACATCTTCTAGGGTTAAACACCTTTTCAAATAGGTTGAGGGTCACAACTAAACACCTTCTCAAGAGAGATTGAAAGAATAGCCTAATATTTGATACACACTTGTCAAGATTAAGAAGTCATGGAATAAAATTTCAATTCAGGAAAGAATTACTCATGTTTTGTAGCTCCAAATTGGCTCACAAAGAGATTATGCTTTCTTATAATTTTATATCTCTTTTCGTAGATTTTCTTCTTAGTATGGGAACTTAACAGCTACACCACTTACGACGTGTAAGACATATCACGGCAAAGACTTGATTACCTGTGTGGAATGTGGAGGTAATGCTGAGATCATAATGTTGCATCGCGTGGGTAGATCAGTCTTTGAGCTTGAAGTTTACCAATTAGTGAGGTTAGTTTCATTACATGAGCCCATCACTTAGAAAGCAGAAGCCAGAGAGACTTTGTCAAGTTAGTAGAATTTAGACCAGATGGAAAGTGAAATTTGTGTCTGCCCAGTTGACTTGACTTGAGTCTCCGTTTCCTGGCTTCCAAATGGGTGGCTGTCTAAAAATGGTTGAGAACAAGACCGGAAGTTTCTAAATGGGAGTGTACCAAACTGGTAGAGCAATTTCAACCTGGAGAATTAAATGGCTTCAGTCGTGTCCTTCAACTATTCATTGTTTGAAAATTGAACAAGTTGATAATTGCTTTATTGGATTATCAGTCTAAAGCTTCATCATTACATCTTATAATCCCAGATCAAATACTTAACTGTCAGGTTGAAACTAAAATTTTGTTTCTAACCTCAAAAACTGGGAATTGGGCAATTGTTGACTTGACTTTAAATATGACAATGCCAACATTTCTATAACTTGAGTGATAACATATTTTGAACACCAATCACCGGGTTATGCATAATCTAGGGCTAGAAATTCTTTATCAGCATATCCACTTACATCAGCATGATTCTAAAATTTACGTATTCAGCATCACACCGTTTAACTCCTAATCCTCTTATTTGTTCCGGCGTATTCTAGGTCATTAGTTCTTACAATTACTATACAAGTACCACCTAATGTTATGTCAAATACTGTCAACCACGATAAACACCCTATCCTTTTCACATCTCCTCTTTTTAGTTTCTTTAAATGTTTCTGTTAAGATATAGTATATATATCTTTTATTTAATTTTGACATTTTTAATTGGACATATAAAATCTTAATTGTGGTATAATTAAAGTTGTGTTTATTTGGTTGAAGTGGGATTTGTGCAAATCTCCTAATAACGGTAGAAGTCTATCTTCAAGGTGTGTGATTATCCACATCTCCTATCTACAGCAGATTTATCTCTAGCGTGAAAAAGGGATAGCATGGGTTAATTGATTATTGAATAAAAACTGCAGTAAAATATCTTAGTTAAG
>JANKOE010000008.1:10937519-10953792 GCA_026284465.1 Erythroxylum citrifolium
ATGCAATTTAAATATTAAATGGACATTAATTTAATAAATAATGTATCAAAAATAAATACAAAAATGTCCATTAACAATAAAGAATAGGAAGGCTTACCAAGTCATACTGGCTTAATGAGGGCCTACTTATTGGAAAAGGAGGCAGACTGTATGTTCTTAGAGTTGGTGGACGATGTGTATGAAGTATGCACAAATTTTATCAAGTATTTTGCCTGCTTTTAATGTTAAATTACCTTGTTTTACTTAGTTTCCAATAAATTTTCAATTAATTATATATTGGACCTTAAGATGATATTACTTAAGAATAGGAGGCCATTTTAAGCAAAAATATGAAGAAATTTTATAATTCTTATAGGAACACAGTCTGGTTTATACTCATATGCCAACCGTGTTTCAAAAAGATCAAGTGCAGTAAGTGATACAAGATGATCCACAACCGTGTATAAGACCTTGTGCAAGTAAAAAAAGAAACAAAAACAGCCATATTTTAGAGACAAAGTTATACCAGAGATCATGTATTAATCTAAAAGAAACAGGAAGATCCATGACTATGTTAGAGACCTTGTCTACCACCTACAAAAGTTATTGAGCCTATGATCTGGACCATGATTGTACCCCAAAATGCGTCTTAGCAAAATAAAACGTATTTAAGGGTAAAAACAACAGTTTTAGGGAATTTTGGCTATCTTCTAGAGAAAACACAACTTAGAGATATCATTTTCTCTTTAAAATATAGGGTTAACCATCAAAAGGCTTTTCTAATCCTCAAGGAATCAATTTTAAGCTATTTTTCACTGAATAATCAAGATCTAAACATCGTTTTAATAGACCAAGCTGTCGATAAAATTGCAGACTTCATTTACATTTATATCTACTATGACTTCTTTATTTTTGTCTTCTAATTTTATTATTTTGAACATGTTTTATGGCTAAACACCTTTCCTATGTTTAGATAGGGAAAACCTTAGTGGTTATTTTTTATGGATTGATTTAATTCATTTTAAGATATGAGATATATTTCTATGAGTTATTTTTTTATTAGTCTTAATTTTGTTTATTCATATCGGCATCTAAATATGATCTTAAGTCACTTATGGATGGCTTAAGAGAGCTTGTTTGTGAGTAGACCATGGCATAGGCAGAGGGGGTGAAATGGGGTGCTTAATATAGGCCTACCTGATCTTCTTAGTGCTAGGATAAAACCTTTCGTAAGATTGCACATAACATAATATGTTCAAAGTAGTTTTAGTAATGGTAGAGATACATAATAACCAACTAGATAATAGATAATTAAATCTCAAGAGGTTTATTTTGAGTGCCTAAGAAAGATTGTTAGTTTAGAGAATATCTCTAATCTAAGTTAATTAAACTATAAAATCAAAAGTACTACTACGAGAAGTATTCATCTAAATACAACAATCTGATTGCATTTTCTTTTGATTAATTATCTTATTATTTATTTCCTTGGCTATTGTCTAATTTATATTTAATTATTCAAATCCTGTAGAAATTAATTTTCTATTCGTTATCTTTATACTAGTTTATAATGAAAGACTTTCTAATTTACATCACTTCTTAATGAGAATCAACCCCTACTTACCACCTTATTTCTTTTCCAATTATAGGTGTGCTTGCCTAGTTAATGAATAATATATTTGCATAAGGAAAATTTTGGTAGGATGATACAAAAAAAGTACAAATCATCAAGGGACTTACCAAGCTTTTGGTGTCGTTGCCAAATAAGTAACGGGTTTTAGGAAAACTATTAACTAATTTTATAATCTTGTATATTTATTTTCTTACTTTAGTTTTATTATATATTTCATTTTTTTAGATTGGTTTTTATTTTTTGCATATATTTTTATTTCGTTTAACTTTTTTTACTCTAATTTTATGGGTAATTATGGTGTATGATAAAAAAAGAGACAATATATATTTCTTAAAGAAGATCTCAAACTTGAGATAACACCACATCAAAATTGAAGGAACTATAGCAAGCAAGAACTTAGAGATACATTGGAACTACAACTTAAAAATATGAAAGAAGAAAGAAGAATATAATGACTATGTTATCAATCTCTCTTAGGAACATAATAGACTATCACAAAGTTAAAAATAAATGCTCACTACTTTGAAATTAATCTTTATGTAATACATGTTCTTTAACACAATGTGTAATTTGATGAATTACTTGATGAGTATCCCAATAAATATATTCTTAACTTCTTGGAGGTTTGAGATATAGTTAAGATTAATGAGACGACGAAGACATCATCAGGCTGAGATTATTTCTATTCACATTGAGGACTCCAACTATACAATGACTTACAGCACTATCAGCCTATTCAATTACCATTTGGTAAAGCCTTGTAGAGAAGATCCTTGCCAAATAGTTTTCACTTTATAAGACAACAAAGCCAAAGAATGTTATCTTATCTTTCCAGTAGTTTGAAAATGACACTTTATATGAACATGAGAGAGATACAAGGATCTACTTAGGAAGTGTGAACACTTATAAATAAGACTCCTAAATCTTACCCTAAAGCTAATAGAAAAGATGATAATGAATAACTACCAATTAGGAATGACAAGAGTGAATAGATCCATTGGGATCTATAATGTAGATGTTATGACTATATGGATAACTGAGCTTTACATCAAGAATAGTCTAAGTTATAACTTGCGAGGTTTATGGAAGAAGATATTAAGGAATAGAATGTGAAGTTAAGAATCCATAATGGAATTAGTGGAGCAAGTTAATTTTATGAGAATTTTCTAGAGGTAGAATAAATCTTACAATAAGACTATAATTAAAGCTAAATAAATCATCCTAATTTCTCCTAGAATAATCAACAAGCTTAAAATTAACCCCCACCAAGTTTTCAATAACCTATGTAGAAAGAGAAGTAGTCGAGTTTAGAAAACATAATGGGATACTTCATACAAGTAACTACTTCTCGATTCTAGAATCATAAAACTTTAGTAAGTAATCCTAAAGTTTAGATAGGTCATCTAACTAGGGTGATAATCGAGAGATCACAAGGCACCTTACCTAGTGAAATAGTACCCAACCCTAGGGAACAAGTGAAGGAGGTCACCTTAAAAAGTAAGGAGTTAACCAACACTGAAAAGGAAGAGGGGAACAAGGTAAAGACATAACTGAGATATCATACTAACAAGGTAAAGACATAATAAGAGGAGGATCTTGAGGAGGAAATTGCAAAGCCAAGATCAAATGAAAGCAACATCAAAGTCCTTCAAGATATCATACTATCAAAGTAGGATGATCTAAAAATATTAATATTTTATGCATAATTGTGGTATTTAAATCGATAAGGCTTCAGTAGATTTAAGATCAAGTATTAATATAATGTCTTGTCCTATCCTAAAGATATTAGGATTAGGTAAGTTAGAACCTACTAGTAGATAGATGTATCTTTTCTGATAATTCAATAGAAAGTCTTAGAGGTGTTATGAATGTAATAGTGATAATTGATAGGTTTATATTTTCATCGATTTCTATATTTTGTATATCGAGAAAGAAAAGTAGAAGTTGTTAATCCTAGATAGACCCTCCTTAATCATAATAGGTACAATAATTAATGCTTCAAATGGAGAAATAATACTTAGCTTTAGAAATAAACAACTTATATTTTTATGATGCCATTTATACTTATTAAGGACCCGAGACAAACTAATTATTTTAATTTTTTACAAGGAACCATTCAAGGAGAAGTTAAAGGGTTAGGAAGAGTAAAGATGAAAGCAAGAGTAAAGAAGAAAGTCCAAATGAGAGATGATGATATGTTATATACATATTTTATTATGATGCAGAAGGAAGAAACCATATTAGTCTGACAATTAATTGAGTTTGAGGAAAGAGTCTAATTAGAATAATAATAAAGAAGCACTTGTAAGAAGACAACCTAACCATAAATATAATTTCTTTTAAAGTTTATTTGGATTTAGCTTTGGAATTATGGACCAATAATTTGGATTATTTAGTATTTGATTTATATTTTTTTTAGATTGAAGAATAAGGTTATTTTTTGTTTTAGTTTTCTTTTATGTTAGGTATTTTTGCTTTTGTTTCTATTTCTTTTGTAGTTAGGAATACAAAGTAGACATGTATAAGCTTAAGAAGGAATTTTAAACAGTAACAGAGATGAAAATCTAACAAACAAGCTATTAAAAAGCTAAAAAATTAGGTATAAGTTGTTTGTATTATTAAACACGGTCTAACATATGCATATGACCTAGACAGTGTTGATTTGTAAAATTTTTCAAGAGAATCTATAGCTTAGGATATTTTGGTGTCTATATATCATAAGAAGATCCATAACCTAGGGATATGCATATACCCCTAGTTTAGGGAGCAAAAGAAATAAGGATCAACAACATGGAGACATGTTCGTGTCACCGGCTATAGATTCAAAATGTTTTTTCCAAGAAGCTCCATAGTAGGGGTTACGCTCGTGTACCATAATATATCATAAATTTCAAAATTCCAGATATTATGTTAGACCCTCACTTTCAACTTCTTTATTTTTTCCTTAATTTATCTCAATTTCTTCAAACAACTACTTCCAATTTAGGTTTTCAACCCACAATATTTATGTCATTTTTCATTACTTCTTATTAAGATTCTCCTACTCTTACATCTCTAAATTCTAAAATTGTCATAAATTAGGGCTCCAAACACATTTTTGAATATGTGTTTGGCTAATTTGTTGCTTATTTTTACTTCTAAACACTTAATCCAACTACAAAGATGAGTTCATAGCTACCCACAAGCATGAGCATAAAAATTAAAGCTTTTTAGGATGCATTAAATAGTTGATCTTAAGATGACCCCAAATGAGCATCCAATGGTTACCTTCGAGGAGCCATATTTTTGGAAAAAGGTATACATGTCTTAGAATCCAACATTTAAATCCAATAGGAGTGTGTATTAGATTACATTAGAAATAGTATGATTAGCTTAAAGGTGAGGAGATTGATAGAAAACTTGGGATAGAGTATGCTTTTAGACATTACTAAATATTCTTTTATGGAGCTCACCCTTGAGATTCTTACCACTCTTATAGTGAAATGCGAGATTGGATAAGAAAATTTTGATCAAACTTAGGATATAAGGAAATCAAATGGAGATCTCATTTAATGATTTTAAGGTGTAATATGGGTTTTAAATACCCAAGTATATGGAATGAGTGGAGTATAGGAGTGTCTTAGTTAAATTTCTTGATAAGCTCAATAACTATTTCCCTTAGGAATTTTGAGCTTAATTTTAGGTTAGGAATTTTGAGCTTAATTTTAGGATAAATGAGCATATATGATCCTTTTAAGAGTAAGAACACTTATGCATGCCCCCAAATCTTAAATTTACATAGGGTTATTTCATACATCATTGCTAAAAGTAGGCAGATTAATGGTGTGGTAACTCTCACTAACATATATTATTTTTGGTGTATAGATAAGTGAAGATCATGTAATCTAGGTTAGTAATTTGGCAAACACTTAAAGAATATACGAGCTAGGAAGAACAAAACCCTCTATAATGGTACTTATTTAACAAGTCTGGTAAAGAATGTAAGTAATTTTAATACTTTTTTAGGTCTAACCATGAGTTTTCAAATAATTTCCACCATCCTAGAGATATTGAGGTAAATAAGTAAAGTTATGAAGGTTAGTGGTATCTATATTTTAATTATACGAGAGAGAATATAGAACCAAGGAGTGGGAGAGAGCATAGCCCTACCTCGCAATTGAGGAACCTCAAGTAGAAGAGATGATAAATGATCATAGAGAGGTCCAATCCATAACACGATAATTATTATGAGAGCAAATTGGCATGACCATTCTTGATCTCAAGAGTAAGTAGTAAGGACAAACTTCTATAATCTAAAGGATGCCATGAAAATTAAATAAGCAAAGACAACAATTACAATAAACGAAACAATAATTGTATGCTTACTTTCAGCATAAAGAGTACTCTGAACAATCTCCCTCACCCTTAACGATGTTAGAGGAGTAGAGTGATTGTGATGAAGAGCCTATCACAGATTGAGTTTCTATTCTCTTTTATTTTGGTTTTGGCATATGCATCTTCATAGTTTACTTCTTCTTGGTATCCATAAATTATGCGTTTTAGTCCTATTTTTGTTTTGTTATTTACTTTGATGTGTTACTTTATGATTTAATTTAATATTAATTACTTTTTATGTTTTTATTGTTTTATGGTTTGTTGATATTTGTTTGCAAGGTACAAATAAAATTTAGTTGTTGATCAAAAATATCGTGGTAACAAATGATAAATGGGGGCTAAAGAAGTTTCTTATGCCTTTTTTATTTCCTCGTTTGTACTTAATGTCTTTAGTTTTTTCATTCTATATATTTGGTATATTGAGGATAACATATAACTCAAATATGGGGAATGAATCAATTTTTTAAATAAAAGAAGTTTGATCAAGATAATACATTATAAGTTTGGTTGTATTTCAATTTATTATTTTATTCGAATAGTTATGAGTATTGATAACTAATTTAATTCTAATTTACTCCAATTATCATGATATCATATACTTAATTTACATTATGATTTTTTTGTATAATTTAGGCATAGTTTTGAGATAGAAGTAGTCTTTTAAGTATTTTAATATCTCATTGAAAAATATAGGTAAATAAAAACAAAAATAGAAATATATGAATAAGTAAGCATAAATAAATTTACTCTGTTGTTTTAACCTAAGTGAAAAGATTGAAGCTTAAAAGCAGTGTTAATAGCCATGTAAAATAGTTACCTAACTAAATAACTAGAAACATTCATGAAAAGGTGTTTGCTTTTGTATTAAAAGGTTTTTACTTTTCAAATAATCTTTTAAATTCTCCTTTATAAATTTAAAGTTCAGTGCATTTAGGTTCTATGTTTGGAAGTTTAAGTATCTTTTTTTATGTATGACTAATCCTTGTATTATGTTAAGGTTTGAAGATTAACCTATCCTTTTAAGGACTAATGGGTAAAATTGAATAGATTTATGACTTGATACAAGTATCATAATGTCTAACTAATTAATAGACAATACAATTGAATGAAAGATGGATAATTTTGATTACTTCAATTGATATAAGTGGGTTGAACATTTGAGATGAGAGTGAATGATAGCATTATTGTCAAGACATATACGTGCCTATAAAAATGAAGATGGACTTTTGCAATCCTTGCCTATTATAGAGAAAATATAGAAGTTGATATCTTTGGATTTATGGGATTTCCTAAGGTTGAAGAAGGCTTCAATGCTAGTTGTGGTCAATTGGTTCACCAAATATGTGATATTCATTGTTACTCTAGTAACTAATTTGATAAGAACTTCTAATAAGTTATTATATTGAAAATTTATGAAATGCTTTAACATTTTAATAGATATTGTGAGTAATCAAGATGCTCAATTCACTGGATGGTGTTAGTCTTCTTTGTTCAATACGAAAATAGCTAAGTTGAAGTTCCCTAAAATAGACCAACTACAAACAAATGGCTAAACTAAAGAATCAATGTTTTATTGGAGGATTATCTAAGGTAATATGTGAGGGTTAGCCAATAAAACCGGTTGGATTTATTAGGAAATGCTCAATTTTGTATAATCCTAATGTTATCCTCCGTAGAAAAGAGTCCATTTAAGTTGTATCTAGCCAACTGTCAAAAAAGAAGGGAGGAAAGTTTCCAATTGCATATAACTTTACTAGTGATAAGTAATAAATGCTAGAGGAGGCAAAAGATACTTTCTGAAAAGTTATTTGTCGAATGAAGAAATATCCTTATCAACATTAACGACCACTGGAATTCAGGCGTCACTAAAACTCAGTTCCCAAAATTTTAAAGGAGATCAATGGGTATATAATTCATAGGAGTTTAATTCTTAAGTGTGATGGTTTCTTTGAAGTTATAAAGAAAAACAATAATGTGGCATTTCACTTAAAGATGTTGGAAAGGTTAAAAGTTAACTTTACATTTTGACTTTTTGTGCAGGTTTGATGAAACAAGGCCAGAAAAGAGTAAGCCTAAATGTGCTCCTCTTATAGTGCAAAAAAAATTTAACGATCCCTAGAAAAAAATTCGATGATGACACAGACAATATCCTTAATCGTCATTTGTTGGAATAACACAAAAAGTTAACAGAAAGAATCCATTTTACAGTGAAAAGGGATGGATGCAACAAAAGTAAAATAAACGAAAGATACTTCCCTTTAATAGTTTGAAAATAAGACAAATTAAAGGTTTATTTCAAAAACCTCTCAACTAGGATGTCAACTTCTTTTAGTAAGAGAGGTTTGTAAGACGTTATTGTACTTCGGATGAACTTAGCAATTAGATTGATCCTTGCTACTTATTATCCAATGAAACTAAGGCATAATAGGGATATGCCCCAATAAAGAGGTTATTTGCATGAATTGGTAATTTTATGAAGGCACCACTTGTATTCAACAATTATTTGACCTTGACAATTTATATGCAACCTTACCAATTTATTGGTAATGCAACACATTGATTTTGGATTGTCCATAATTGCCTTAACTCCATGGCGGACTAAATTAGTGACAACTGTTTTGATAGTTATTTAGGAGTTATCACGATTATGTCAATCAGTGTCCAAATTGTCTATCCAATAGTCATGTTATATGGATAAACACAGCAATGGTAAACTATTCAATAACTTCTATGTAGGTTCAAACATATCCTTACCTAGTTCAGTTTTAATCTCTGTATATTTCATATGAAGCACAATATTTAACAATAATCTATATTATATAAACTTTCACAATTTTATGATCATTTTCATTGCAATGATAAAAGTATGAGGCATATTTTTTATCGTCCCTTAAAATAATAAGAATTGTAGAGTTTAGAAAGTATTTAAAACAGATACGTTAATAAAATATTTAATAAATTGATAATAAAAATTAATTTATGAATTCGTGAAATTGAGATTAAAATCTAATTTTAACTTGATCTTTGTGTCACATAATGTAATCATGTTTTGCATTTTTTTTACTCTCAAAATATTTTTAGTAATATTCCTCTACATATTCACTTCAATGTAGTTCCAAGTTAATTTTCTATAATTGAAAAGAATTAAACCAACATTTTAAAATGTTTAATTATAATTGTGATGGAGATCACACATACTCCAAAAGTCCACACTCATATGCAACTAATACAAAAGGAAAATGAACAATCAAAGAAGAAATATGATGGTGTCTGAAGTGTCGAAGAGAGAAGAGGGAAAGCATTCTCGAAACTTCAGCTGAAGATAGAACATAAGTGACTAAGTTGATATGCACACGTGACACACAGCTCTAAACTTAAATCAGAAGCAACAAAGCAATCCACTATCGCATTACATGACTAGAAGGCAAAAACGTAGCTACAGCAAGTATAATACGCACAACAAAGAAGAGTCATTAAAGGAGTCACATGGGAGGCACATGATCAATGTCTAATTCAAGCAACTCATCCGAAAGCCATCTTCTTCAGCAGTATATAAGAGAAATAGAAGCATCAGACACAATACATATAAAAATAGAAACTTTATATTTCCAACAGATTGTATTTTTCATTCATAGCATTCAATTTCCAAGAGTAAAATAGATGTGTATTTTTCATTAACATTTAGAAAAGGGTTTTGGGAGTGTGTTAGAATACTTACAGTGAGTATTAGGAGAGTTTAGAGACTCTTGCAAGTGATCCACAATATCAATCAAACTCTGTAAAACCTTCTTTCACTTTCGTCTTCATTAGTGAAATCTTCATCACTAACAAGTGGGAACCTTGGATGTAGATAGTGTTTCACTATCGAATTAAGTAAAATCAAGTCTCTTTATTTTTCTGCAAGTTTCATATTTGCAAAGTTAACCAAGTTGTAAAGTTCTTTTGTTGTAAAGATAACATAGCAGTAAGTAAAATCCCAACAATAATATTATACCTACATTATTAATGTTAATATCTCTGAATACAAAATAGTTTAATTAATTTTTTTTCTTAAATCTAAAAGTTAAATGAAAAACAATCAATTTGTCGTCTTCATACATTGAAAGATAACTTATATTATTATTGTCATTGAAAAGTGTCATGAAGTGCATGTTTCACCTTTCTTCTCGTAATAGCAACATCATGTTCTTATTATTTCCAGAAAGTGGAAGACCAACTCCAAACTAGAAAAGGATTGATCAGTGATCACGTTGTTGGAAACTGAACAACTCGCCATGCACAAACCCTTGTTGTTAATAAGTGACTACGATCCTTTATTCTTTATAATTTATTTAGTTTCTTTATTGCAAATAGACAAAGGGTTACACATCACCAAGCTGATAGTACGTACTTAGGTTCTTCTAAGACAGGAACATGTCCTTACTTAAGATGTTATGGTTAACAAACCAATATATACCTTAAGCAAACGCTTGAATTGGTTTATTCTAGCATATCCAAACGCTCCATCATGTTCTACTTGTTTCTTCTGCGTCATTTTCTTTTTCTTCTTCTTCCCCTTCTATACTTGCATTACTTCCAAATACAATATTATATTATTCCATATACGATTCAGCAGTTCTGTGAATAGACAGTGGTGCTCGTTCTTTTTTTGTATAATATCCTTCTCTCAACGTCTCCTCGCAGCTGTTTCCCGTTGAGCATTGAAGAACACCGCTGCGACAGGGTGGCCAAGATCATTGTCTTCTGCAAATTTTCTTGTGTTAAATTTGTCCCTTGACGATGGCGTTGTCACTGTTTTTCTTCCTTTCTGCTTGAACAGAATGAACACGAACCTGTGTATCCCTATATTGGGCCTTGGCATCTCATAGTTCACCACTTCCCTCCCTGTTCATAAAAATTCAGACAATTCCCAGAGATACCATGAATTAGTACACTTGTCCTTGTTTTTAGGTCCCTCTGTCTCTCTCATTTCCTTCCCACAGTGGATGTGGAGACTTACCAAATGTGGCGTCCGTGGTGCCTGGTATGTCTGTTACTATCCTGCCAAGTGTACATGGTCAAATAAAGTTCAAGAGATGAAATATACGTATATAACTTATATTTTTGTCCATGTATAGCTTATTGTCCTACATTTGTTTTTCTTTAGTTGCCAAGATTAGAAATCATGAAAATAAATACTTTCCTTTTAATTTCTCGTTTCTTTTTCTTTAACTGTTCAGTTTTACTATTGTGATGTTTTAAAATATTTTTACTTACTGTTGAATCATGGCTTAACAGCAAAATTTGATATTTCATGAGTAACTTTATTTTTTTGTTTATAAGGCATTGTTTTAAATCAAGACCACGATTAAAAATTTGTGGTATCACATTATAGGTGTGGCATAATATAAGTTATTTAATTACAGCTTAAATTTTTCTAAAAATAATTATTAAAAATATGAGATGGACTTGCACCCCATTATCACGCGACTAAAATTTTATTGATGATATTTTAAAATCATGTGAGTGGGTATAAATTAATTACAAATGTGTGAAAATGTGTGTTGAGCATGGATAGTTGGTACTCAGATAATTTTCTTCACCAGAATCCAAAGGATCAATGGTTTTGTTGAGTATACCAGTGTACATGCTCCCTCAGGTATGGATCACTAGGACCAGGAACATCTGGGTCTGTCATGACCTGCAGTAGTGCGATATTTTGAATCCAATTTGAAGACACAACACTTCATTACTAGCCTAATCTAAGAGATCAGCACTAAATTAATTAACTAGCTAGTATACAAAGGAAAAATATCCATACCAGGGTGAAAAATGATCTCATGTCCCCGCCATGAACGTCAACCTTCGGTTTGTAAGTAACAGCAGATGGGAACAGCTCATGCCCATTATACACCTGCTTGTTGGAGTTATAAGCCACTGTCATCTTCACGCTTGGAGTGAAATAGTCGATGACCTCTCCGATTACCCTCCCAACCACAAGAGGATCTGTCATGCTTGCCATTACCAAGAGCTTTTGATGAATGTAAAGAAGAGAGATAGAAGGCTAAAATCTAAGCAGTGAAGGCTACAGGTGATGGATAACAAGCTAATATAAGGATTCTAATTTCATCTTCTTTGGAAGATCACTCTGAGAAGTGATGAGGGCAGAAGCCTCATATTTATAGTGTTGAGAAGCAGTTCCCAAGCTTACTTCACTTACATAGAAACCCAGAGGAGGTGGGGGTGTTAACAAAAAGGTGAAATGATTTCTTTCGTAAACTACGTGCAGAAGCTACCAGGGGAATGTTCTCATAGTTTTTTGGTGTTAGGTCCCTCATTTCTACAGTTCAGAGGCGTCGACTGTTGCAAACATCATTCAACTCATGGAAGGGTTAAAACTAGTTTTGGTCTTCCAAGTTCCCATGCCATTCGTAGTAAAAGTTCTCAGTCACAAATTCTTCATGTCTCTATTAAACAGGCGAGCTTCGCTTACAATACATCGTAAGTATAGAACAAAATGAAGTTGTATAAACTTAATTATTTTCAACAATATAAAATGGCATATCTTGTTATAACTTAAAAATCTTGTGTTGCTTTGGAAACCTAATTAAATCAAATTGCCACTTCTTTTATATCAAAAGATTATGCATACCACATACAAGTGATCATCTCTCCAAATCATGGTAGATCTGGATATGATGGATACAATCTTTCTTGCGTTATCTACGTTAAACTTCCCAAACTGTTTTTTAAGGTTTTATTATATTAGGATTTTTATAAAAGACTCTGATTTTTGTTATAGGCATCTCATGATTATTTATGAGGCTGGTATATGTCTGAAAAAAGGACCTATGAATGGTTTCCACTCTCGTGGTAGCAATTCATAGCTAGTAAACGATCATAACCTGCAGATCATTTATTCGTGTCCTTTTCTTATTAGTGGATTTAAACTTTTCAAAGAATTACAATAATATATATATAATTGCTTCTCTACTAAATTCTTTTTTTCTCTTTTAAGATATATTAAATACTAATATCTAGATTTGTGATATTCCCAAATATTTTGAATTTATAAAATTTCATAAATAATGCATTACGGAATATTGACAAATATTAAGCTTATAAAACTTCCAAAAAAATTGAACTTATATTAAGATGTTGAATATAGATAAGTCTAGAATTCAATGACATAATGTAATTAACACAGATATTTATATCTATTAATCTAAATTTAGTATTTCCAACACCTCCACAATTCGATGAGTATATGTGTAGATTACAGTGAAACTTCGTATTGTTACAACAACATTGTAAGACTAGGTGCACCAATTCTATCAATTAAGAAGGCAATGTAACACTTGCATCTATTGCTTCTGTTATTATTTGGCACCCTTTTAATTCCACATCAAAAGTTTATATGTTTGGAGGGGGAGTTGGTTGTTATAAATAGGAGCTCTTCCATATCGGAAATTTATAAGTTTGGAGGGGAGGTTGGTAGTTATAAAAGGAGCTCTTCCCCTCTTATTTTAAACATCCCAAATTTGTATCTCTTCTCCCATGTTAAATAAAAGCGGGTCATTTGAGTGGTGCTCTGGAGACGTAGACACAATTGGCCGAACTCCATTATCAAATTTTCGGGTGTGTTCTTTCTTATCGCTTTTATTATTCCGCATTTATTGTCTTGTTTCTTTTCATGTTGTAGTGTAGCATTCAATATTATTTGCCGGGTATATTTGTAGTGTTGTGTTCAATTTATTGGGGTGTATTTACTGTTCGTGTGTGTACAAGAGTTAGGTTGTGATAAATACACCATGTACGTGATTTCTGTCTAGGAGACCGGGTTTTAAGTGGAATCGTTTGTGACCCCTCCGCTCTTTCCTGAGATTTTACGTGGAATGGTAATACTGTCTTAGGAGTCCGTTTGATGATTTTTCCTGGGTATTACCGAATCGGTTCACTTCACTTTTCCAACAAGTGGTATCAGAGCCAAAAGTTCGTCCTTGGTTTGTTTGTAATTTTTTGTTATATTGAATACTATATTTTGAGTATGTAATGGCACATAATGATCAAGAAACACCAGGGACATCGGCTTTCTCATCATCATGGTCGAGGATTTCGTTGTCACGCTTGAAATTGGCTGTGGAAATATTTGACGGTACTGGCCATTTCAGCATGTGGCAAGGGGAGATTTTGGACTCCTTTTTCCAATAGGGTCTTGACATTGCCATTGAAGAAAAGAAACCAGAAGATGTCGAGGATAAGGATTGGATTATCATAAATCGATTGGCATGCGGAACAATTCGATCGTGTCTGTCTAGAGAGCAGAAGTATGCTTTCAAGAGCAAAACTTCTACATACAAATTGTGGAAGGCATTGGAGGACAAATTTATCAAAAAGAGTGGTCAGAATAAGCTCCTTATGAAGAAAAGACTGTTTCGATTTGATTACTGTCTAGGTACTACTATGAATGAACACATCACTATGTTTAATCAGTTAGTAGCAGACCTGTTGATTTTGGATGTGAAATTTAAGGATGAAGATTTAGCTTTGATATTGTTAGCATCTCTTCCCGATGAATTTGAATACTTGGAGACTCTGTTACTTCATGGAAAGGAGAATGTGTCTTTAGATGTTGTATGTTCTACTTTGTATAGTTATGAATTGAGAAAGAAGGACAAAATGAAAAACAAAACAGCTACAACAGATGAAGCATTGGTAGCAAGAGGTCGTAAGCAATGCCAGTCAAAAGGGAGAAGACGAAGATCCAAATCAAAAAGTCGAGTTGCCAAAGATGAGTGTGCTTTCTGTCATGAGAAAAGATACTGGAAGAACGGCTGTCCAAAATTGAAGAAGAAAAGGAAGGCTTCGAAAGATGCAAATGTTACAGAGTGTATAAGTAACGCGGAATCAGATATCTCTTTGGTGGTTTCACCTTCAGCATCGCATCTAGACGGGTGGATTTTAGATTCAGGTTGCTCCTACCATATGTCTCCCATCCGGGAGTGGTTCTTTGATTTTGAAGAACTCGATGGTGGGGTTGTTTATATGGGTAATGATAATCCATGTAAAACAGCCGACATAGGTTCAATCAAGCTGCAGAATTATGATGGATCCACCAGAATTTTGAGGGATGTGTGGTACTTGTCGAAGTTAAAGAAGAATCTAATCTCTTTGGGGACTTTAGAATTAAAAGGCCTAGTTGTAATGATGCAAGATGGAATTCTTAAAGCAACTTCAGGAGCACTGGTAATGTTAAAAGGTGTTAGGAAGGACAATCTGTATTATTACCAAGTAGTACAGTGATTGGGATGGTAGCAGCAGCAACTTCAAGTAGTAAGAAGGATGTAGAGGCAACAAAGCTGTGGCATATGCATTTGGGACATGTTGGTGAAAAATCCTTGCAAACAAAAATCCTTGCAAACTCTTGCCAAGCAAGGATTGTTAAAAAGTACGAAGACTTACAAATTGAGATTTTGTGAGCATTGTGTTATGGGAAAACAATGAAGAGTAAAATTTGGCACTGCTATCCATAATACCAAGGGAATTCTGGATTATGTGCACTCAGATGCATGGGGACCCTCCAATACTCCGTCACTTGGAGGTAGGCATTATTTTGTCAAAGTTCTCTGAACAAACAACGGTGGAGAATATAAGAGTGATCCTTTTCTAGAAGTATGCCAAGAGTGTGGCATAGTTCAACACTTCACAGTTAGAAAAACACCACAACAGAATGGGATGTCGAAGCGTATGAACAAGACATTAGCGGAGAAAGTTCGTTGCATGCTATCTAATGCTAGGTTAGGCAGAAAATTTTGGGCTGAGGCTGTGACATACGCTCAACATCTCATAAATCGCTTGCCTTCATCTGCTATAGGTGGCAAGACTCCTTTAGAGGTATGGTATGGAAAACCTGCAACAGATTACGATTCTTTGCGTATTTTTGGTTCTACCGCATATTATCATGTGAATGAATCAAAGTTGGACCCACGAGCAAAGAAGACTCTATTTATAGGCTTTAATATTGAAGTTAAGGGATACCGTTTATGGTGTCTAGAGTCAAAGAAGACAATTGTCAGCAATGATGTTACCTTTCATGAATCTGCCATGTTAAATAAGGTAACTCCATAAGGGGCTGATGGTACTTCCCAACAGGCGGAGTGTATGCCGAAGTAGGTGGAGTTTGAACAGACAGTGGTGATCCTAGCAAAAAGCACTACTAGTGACTCTCCTATGGCAGAAGAAGAGTCAGATGAGGAAGAGGTTCCGACCCAAGAACCTCCGCAGCAATCAGAGTCAATTGCCGCTAGAAGG
>JANKOE010000008.1:11032674-11051167 GCA_026284465.1 Erythroxylum citrifolium
GCATTTTGTTCATAGTCATGTACAGACTTTATGAATAAATAAAGCAAGGCATATTTCATTTATTTGATGTTCATTTTCTTATGAATTGATTGTGATCTTGATGTCCCGGAATAAAAATTTTTGTTTTCCGCACCGTGTCCATGTGATGGACACCCCGGAATTTTCCTACATTATTCACGTCATAAAGTTATTAGAGATAGTGATTGAGAGGAGAGTGAGAAAGGAAATTCCTATCTTGGAGAACCAGCTTGATTTCATGTCAGAAAGGCCCACGACAAAAACTTTACATCTTCTTAAAATATTAATACAATATTACAGAGAAAGACAATGCAACTTACACATAGTTTTTATTGATTTAGAGAAAGCGTATGATAAGTTATTCAAGAAAATTATGTAGAGATGTTTAGAAGCTAAAGAAGTTCCTATGATCTATATATGGGTTATTAAAAATATGTATGAAGGAGTAAAAACTATATTAAGGGCGATAGGGGGAGATACAAAATATTTTTCTATTAATATTAGGCTATACCAAGGCTCTTCAATCCAAGGGGATGTATCTTAGTTTATGTTATTTGCTAATGACATTTTTTAATGGTTGAGACAAAAGAGGGTGTCACTATCAAGCTAGAATTTTGGAAGGATACGTTAGAGTTGAAAAGTTTTAAACTAAGCATGACTAAGACTGAATACTTAAAATGTAACTTTTCGGGTCATAAGGTGACTTTAGATGTGAAAGTAAAGATTGATTCAGAAATTATATTACAAAAAGAGTGTTTAAAATATTTAGGATGTATCATCCAAAACAATAGAGAGATCGATGAAGACATAATTCATCATATTTAATGGCTAATACAAAAGAGGGTGTCAATATCAAGCTAAAATTTTGGAAGGATACGATAGGGTTGAAAAGTTTTAAATTGAGCATGACTAAGACTGAATACTTAAAAGTGTAACTTTTTAGGCCATAACGTTTGATTCATAAATTATATTACAAAAAGAGTGTTTAAAGTATTTAGGATGTATCATCCAAAATAATAAAGAGATCGATGAAGACATAATTCACCATATTTAATGGCTGATACAAAAGAGGATGTCAATATCAAGCTAGAATTTTAGAAGGATACGTTAAAGTTGAAAAGTTTTAAACTGAGCATGACTAAGACTGAATACTTAAAGTGTAACATTTCGAGCCATAAGGTGACTTTAGATGTGGAAGTAAAGATTGATTCAGAAATTATGTTACAAAAAGAGTGTTTAAAGTATTTAGAATGTATCATTCAAACCAATAGAGATCGATAAAGACATATTTCATCATATCGGATTGGGTGGGTTAAATGAAAAAGTGTATCAGGAGTTTTATGTAATAAGAAGATAATACTCAAGCTCAAAAGTAAATCATATCGTTTAGCGATTTGGCCGATTATGCTCTATGAGACGAAATATTGACCTATCAAGTAACATAAGCTAATAGTAGTGTAGATGAGAATGCTTCATTGAATGTACAACCTTACTAAAAGAGATAAGGTCAGGAATATAATAGTAAGGGACAAATTAAAAGTAGCTAGTATTAATAAAAAATTAAAAGAGACAAGGCTTAAATGATTAGACATGTTAAAGAGAGACACATTAACACTTTAGTAAGAAAATTGTATTTATAGACTATAAAAAAAAGGAGACAAGCTCAAGGAGAATTAGGAGGAGGTGATTAAGAATGATATGACTATACTGGAAATTACTAAAGACATGACTTTTAATAGAAAACTTTAGCGTACTAAGATGCGGATAAAAGAACTTCTATAGGGAGGTCCTTCTCCAGTGACGGAGCCAGAAATTTAAGATAGGAGTGCCCAAATATTTAATTTTTTTAAAATTTTGGAGGGCCCAGTGTACCACTAACCCTTAAATAACTCCGTCCTGGTATATATATATATAAAAATTAAAAATTAAAAATATTTAATAATCTTGAGGGGCCCAGTGATGTGCCTCCGTCATTGTCTTTCTCGTTCTCATAAGTCTTTTAAACATTTTTCTTTAAGTCTTATATCTTGTATTTAATCCAAACATTCAATATGTAGTACTTCTCTCTTAGTTAATTAACCTAAACATTTCTTTACTTAACCTAAATATTTTCCTATAATGACTTATTTGATTTATTTATTAACTTATCTTTTTTTCGTGTATGTATATTCATTTACTTATTTTATCTTTTATTTGGGCTCTTTATCTTGTTTTATATTTATAGTATTATTTATTTTATTACTTATTTTTATATTTTTATTTATATGTATTTATTTATTTATTATCATTATCTTCTATGTCTTATTATTTTTATTATTTTAATATGTATATGCATATGCATCTGCATATTTTTTTTCTTTTTTCTTTATCTTTTTTTCTTTATGTAAGTTTATCCGAAAAAACCTCTCTACTAGTTAGGTGTAAAAATGCATATTATCTGACCCTCTTCAAATTCTGTATTTTATTAGTGGGACTTTCATAAATTGTTGTTGTTGTTGTTATCGTAATCATATGTCTTTTTTGTCACGTTAAGCTTTATTATGTTGATTAAAGTGTTCATTAATATTATTACTGATCATAATAACTAGTATGGAATTAATTCTAGTTACATAATTACATTAGGCACATTAATTCACATTACTTAGATTAAGTCTACTAGTTTATAAATGCTTAAAAATTCTCACGAAACTATACTGTAGTGTTTTCTTCAGTCACCACGACTCTACATCATGAACACTTCTTGCCTCATATATCAAGTGGGGACCTTTGGGAACAGTTCCAGAAGATCAGTTCCCTCTGTTTCCAATATGTCTCAACCATCCAATTTATTGCATTGGATGGTTGAGATCTTAGAGGAAGACGGGGAACTGGATAGTGGGAACAGAATATCTGTGCCCTGACCTTCCATTTTCATCTGTCACCGTTTGAGTGGCCGAGTGGTTCTGTCTTGAAGTGGGGTCTCTTTCAGGATTGTAGTCTAATCAATCAAGGTAGTAGAAATTGTCGGGATGTTGCTTTAAGCAGAAATGGCTATTGTATCACGGAAGAAAATATCTGCTGCATCAGCAAGAGATCATACTAGAGGAAAGAGAGGCAGATCCAGCACTTTCCCACTTTCTCCTGGTGGGTTTTCTCTTCTTTCTTTCCCCACTTCTTTTATAGTTTTTGGAACTGTTTAATGGGTTCTGTCTAATTTGAGGTTGTGTCATGGTTTTCTTCTGTTTCATTTTAGTTTCTTACTTCGATTATTTTTAGTCTAATATCTACTACTGCGAAGCTTAGATATTAGCTCGGTATCAATAAGCAAACTGAAGAATAAAATGATTTTGATGAACCAAATAAGTTGGTGTTGAGTTAATGGTCAATAACAGTAAATTTAGCTGGGTAGTTTCAAGTATTCTGCGGCAGGTTTACATCAAGTCTATAAAACTATCCGGATGACAACTTGAATATTCTTAACATGTGTTTGCTATCCAATTCTAACACTTACAATAGATCGACGCAAGTTTCAAGCTTTATGCATAATCAAATTGGCCGACTTCACATAGGCAAAGATTCTTCTACCATTTTCGGAAGTACAGTGGATATTTAAATGGCCTTCGAAATGGGGCATGTCTTTGCTATAGCCTTCGTATTACTGGTTTCAATATCTTGAAATCCTTACACAGCTATAGATGGATAACATTCTGTCCTTCCTCCGTTTTTCCCTTGTAATGTTCTCCTTGAAGTAAATAAACTAAGTTTTGATTCGTTTAAGGTTGGACCAAGGACATGGGGTGAGTGGTATATATAACTGGTAGTTAAGGTGTGTTTTGCGCAACTACTCGTGCCATAAAATAAATCTCATGTTGTCATATTAACGAATGCTTAACTTCCCCTGTGACAAGATTTGCTTTTCTTTTTGTCCCACTGATATTTAAGTTAAAAATATCTGCTTTGAGTTTATTTGGGCTTGTTTGGTTACTACAGTGGCGTCGGAAGTCAATTCCATTTTATTTTTGCAAATGATGGAAATAGAAAATCAATGATAATTTCTCTTGAGTTGACTTCCACATGGGGGTGAGTGTAGAAATTCTGAAAATAAGAAAAAAAATCCTTACTGTCACTTCTGCATTCCAGACTATTAAGAATCCCAAGTTCATTGCAGATTATCATTCAAGTTACTGCATACCTTGTGTTATGACTCGCAATTCATTTATTATGTACAATGCATCTCCTTGGCAGCACAGGATAAGGAGAGTTGTTAGATAGTTTCATGTTAAAGTTAAACTGTCGTTTTGTTGGAAGTATAAAAATGGAATGTTTTGGGGTATAGATCCGAGTATACTTTAAACTTCGTATGTTGTAAGAGATTACTGGGAAAGGTGTCTCTGTTTAATATTGCTTCCCCAGACCCTTCAATAGGACAGTGTTATGCCCAAGGATGTAATATATGGCAGTCTGTTCATTCATTTGGAGCTCATATTAGTGTCTTGGCTAACTACAGTTTCTGGTCACAAATAATTTGTTCATTCTGGAATATCATTCTTGTTTATGGTGACTAGTGGTATCTCTTAGTCAGATACAAGACTTGCATTCAAAAGCAACATAATTTCACTTTTAAGTCTGTAAAATAATGGGGAGAAACTATCCTGGAATTTCTTTGATTCTAGTGCATTATTGTTCAAAGATATTGTAAGTATAATCCCCCAGATTATTGAATTCCTTTTCGATAGGAATTTCTGGTTACTTCATTTAGTCGTTCAGTTGTTGATGTTATAAAGACAAATTTGTTCCAGCAATGTTGGCTCCTATTGTGCTTGCACTCTCAGTTGGGCTGCTTGGATGGGCTTATCAAGCATTAAAACCTTCCCCTCCAAAGATATGTGGATCACCAGGTGGTCCTCCGATCACTTCACAGAGAGTCAAACTCAGTGGTGGAAGGCACTTGGCCTACAAGGAGATGGGAGTCCCCAAGGAAGAGGCTAAATATAAAATCATTGTTGTCCACGGCTTTGCGGCCTCCAAAGATATGATTTTACCTATCCCTCAGGTAAAAATCAAATAAGAATCCCTATGCCTTCTCCAGTGATTAATGATTATGTCAACATTCTATGATCAGTACACTTTACTGGAAAAAAAAAAAGACTGTCCAGATGAATTTTAATGTTTCCCTGAAGATTTGAAGGTAAAGTATAGAAATAAATTCAAGTTTGCAAGTTTGACTATGTTTTCTTCATTTGAGAATTTTAGCAGTTCAAAATTCAAGATGCACACACTAGCACAAAGCATCAATGCAGAGGGGCAAAAGAGACGAGGGAGACTTTTGGCATTCTAAGCTTTGAACTAAAGTAAATCAGCACTTTGTTGATGCTACTCAGATGATACTGCTGTGACAGCTGCAACAACTTCTTACAATTTGATACCTGTTTTGATAATCTTTTGAAATGGGAACACAAACATGACAATCTTCTTTAAAGATCAATATAGACACAACTGAAAAGCGCCTATAAGTTGTACCAATGTATCTAATCTAATAAATATGCAAAAAACTAAATAGACATATAATTAACAAAGTATGTGAGTGATTGTAAGTGATAGATATACCCCATAGTGAAATATTCATATACTTTAACAATACAATCGTTTATTTTTCCATATGTGGAAAGATAAGTATTTTGATGCAGATTTACCCTAATGTTATCAGTTTAAAACTTGTAAAGTCAACAAAAATGCATCACATATCCAGTTCTTAACTCTGGGTGCCAAAATAAGATGTGTTTGTCTCACCATATTTATGGGGTTGTGAAAGTACAAAAGGCCTGTCTGGCACATTTTTACAGTGGCATTTATATTAGGACAGACCTGTGTTTTACGTTGCTTATAGTTGTTGTTAGGTTCAAATCATTGTAATTTCTTCCAAGATCTTACAGGGCATATGTCATTATCTTTATCATTTGTCTTTGTTGGGAGGTGGATTGATTTCAATTGATACACTTGGTTTTGGTTTTGCATTTAGCTTTTCTGTCTTAGAAAATATGCACATGCACCTATATAAACAAAAGTAATTGAATTGTTCATGGGTCTTACATTGATGATTTCATGGTTGATAGTTGGACATATTTGCACTTATTTTTTATGGCATGTTGTGTTATGAGCTTATTATAGTGCCCATCGAATTAGATATTATTTTGTGTGTGAGCTTTGCTTTGAGAGGTGTCAGATGTTGGATGATTTTATAACAACATCCCTTTGATGAATATACATGTAGTAGCGTAGCTGTATAATCTTCAGTTGTGTCTGTTATCACATCTAGGAGCTTATAGAGGAGCTGGGGATATACATCATCTTGTTTGATAGAGCTGGTTATGGGGAGAGTGATCCATATCCATCAAGGTCCGTGAAAAGTGAAGCATATGATATTCAAGAACTGGCAGACAAACTGGAGATTGGGACTAAATTTTATGTAATGGGAATGTCAATGGGGGCATATCCCATTTACAGTTGCCTTAAATATATACCCCACAGGCATGCTTTTCGACTCCCAGCTGATTTTGCCTTCTGAAATTTTTGGAATTTTACAGAAATCTTCATCCCTCACAGGTTGTCTGGAGCTTCCTTGGTAGTTCCATTTGTCAACTACTGGTGGCCTCGCCTTCCTGCCAATGTATCCAGAGTGGGTTTCCAGAAGCTCCTCAGTTGTGATCAACGGACATTTCAAGTTGCACACTATGCCCCTTGGTTATTTTACTGGTGGATGACCCAGAAGTGGTTCCCTTCATTGAGCATGATGGCAGGAAATACAGCAATTTTTTGCCCACAAGATATGGAAACTATGGCCAAGTTGTCCGAAACTCCTAGTGTTGATCAGGTAGATACATGTATAGACTTTTGAAAAATGGATTCACACATGCCGAGCTTTAAGTTTGATTCATTGTCATATGATTTAGCTGATCATATGTTGGTGAGACGGAATCGTGACATTCCTGGTATCTAAGTTTCATTAATTAGCTTTGATTCTTGGTACCCTGTAAGAAAAGCGCACATATCAGTTCCGCAACAAAATCATCTTTGCTAGTATTAACAACTCATTTGTATTTGAGAAACAAAAGCCCCATTAGTTTGCTTGTGTTGGTCTTGTATGGTACTTTTTTTGTTAATGTTCTAATACTTGTATGATCATTCTGGATATAGGACAAGATTACACAACAAGGCGTTCATGAGTCTTTGCACCGAGACATATTAGCTGGATATGGAAAATGGGAATTTGATCCCCTGGACTTGAGTAACCCTTTCCCTGACAATGAGGGCTCTGTCCATATTTGGCAAGGTTATGAAGACCGAATTATACCATATGAAATAAACCGATACTTATCCGAGAAGCTTCCATGGATTCATTACCATGAAGTTCCTGAGGTTGGACATTTTATGATCTTCAAGAGGGAGATCTGTGAAGCAATCATAAGGACACTTTTGTTGGGACAAAAAATGTCGAACAAATAAAGAAAAGGAGGAAATGGAGTAGAGGAGGAGAAGAATATGAAACAAATGGAGTAAGCGCATAATCCAAACTGGATGGCCTCTGGTTACAATACTGCTGGCAGCATATGTAAGTGAAGTTATAGGCTACATAAAATTGTTAGATGCTCATCTGCTTCAACATCTGCCTTCAGCGTAGGCCTGAGTTTGTGTTTCTCTATTGGAGAAACAATCTTATGCTGTGTGTTGTAAAATTTTTGTATTCATACTCCTGGTAGCCAGTATCATAAATTGGTTGTGATGAGATAACAAATAAAACTACTTTTCTTTTGTAATGATCCATAATGGATCTCATAACAACCAAAGAGAGAACGGTAATCTCTAATTTTGCCAAGATATGTTATATTATCACGCGGTTGCTTAAACTATGGGATCATCTGTGTAAAAAATAAAATAAAATGTAAGAATGGTAATAGCAATTCTACTTGACTGTGGTATGATTATTGGAATGATCTCAGGTTCTACATATTAACAAACAATGCCAGAGTTGAGGAGTTGACATTGGGGAGCTTCCAAATCTTAACTCTAGTCTGGGAGAGTCATTGGTTTAGTTGAGAAGTACGTCAGGCATATCCACAATTAAATTTTACTACATAATATTCAAAGTACAAACTCTGAAAAATAGTTCAAATTAGTATGGTTTCTTCAAACTCTCCCAAAAGCATCTTTTTTCTTATGGTTAGCGATCAACTATAAACTGAGCATAGTGAATAGGCTAAGAGATATCGACTCTTCTAATCTATACTGCAAACTGTGGAATGGTGAACCAGAAACTATCAATTATAAATTCTTTCTATGTCAATACTCATCTAATACTTGATTAAATATTCATCAAGCAGATTGGTCTGATACTATAAAATGGTCTGGTTGAAGGTCAGAATGATATAAAAAAGATTACCTAATTTTTAAAATTGTTTTAAGAACTAAGAAGTGTGGTAGACAGCACACTATTTCACGAGAGCTGATCAGGTCATTTAATACTCATACAGAATGCAGCAAAGCTATGGCAAAAGGATGGAATGTCCCTCTTGACTCACATAGATATTGAACATATTCGTTCAGCTTATTAGTTAGCTTGCAATGCTGCTAAATTGTACTGCTAATTTTTGCTTCACCACTTTGTTGATGATCTTATTATGGTTCAAACTTTGCTTTGCAATCTAAGGTTCTATCAATACAATTCTTTATTTTAAAAGAAGATTTGAAGTAAAGTACTCCAATCCATACAACAATATATTAAAATTGTTATGACTAATACGAACTGAATTAAATTTGTAATTTTATTTAGGATACATATTTTATAAATTATTGCATACTTAATAGTTTAGGCTATAAAGTTTTTTTTAAAAATAAATAAATTGATAATGACATTGACATTGATCCAACAATTAAAGAATTCGTAACGTAAGAAATTCACGTTGATGTTTAGAGGCGGCCTGGAAGCTGCAACCAAAGCAAGCTTAATCCAGCAAGTGAGTATGAGAATATTCTTAATTGTGCCAGCAAGGGATCTTTGGCGGTCAGGAGAGTGACAATTGTGCTTCATCCGCTAAAAATGTACCCTTTAGCAAGTTATACTTCTTCAAAATTTTCCCTTGCAGATTTCTTTTCTTGAGAACACACCTTATACTTTTATATTATCTCCTTTTGGTCAACAGGGTTTAACAGAACAAAGCAAATCAAATAAAGGGTGGCTTGTTGTACACTTCACTCATCCATACAACATCTGTTTATCAACTAGAATGATACATGTAGTTAAAACCTGTTTATCAACTAGAATGATACATGTAGTTAAAACCAATTCAATTAAAAAAGGATTCTGGAGGTAGAGGTACACACTTCTTTTGAATGCTTTAATGAAAACAATTAGAGGAAAAAGGGAGCAAGCTATAATTCCGGATAATCTTTTGCAAGGAATATCCTAATCGTTTTGAGCCTTGGAAAGGATATTGGAGGAATATCCAAGCAGGACATGCCCTCTGGCTCCTATCATATGCGGTATCGTATAACACCACCAATCCTAACTAAAATAAATCCCAAAAACCACAGCCATTCCCCTACCAGACCTCCGCACGGTAAACATGAGATGCCGAAAACAGTTAAAATTTTTAAGTAATCGACTGCACAAACCCGGGGCTCAAGGTGCTACTCAAAGTAACTCTTGCAGGGTCTCTGCTGTTAACTTGGAAACACTGGCTATCCTCCATGACTCAAAAGAGAGGGAAATCAAGCACGAGCATAGCAATATGATAATTCAAAATAAGCAGCAGAACATTCTTAGAAGCATCAATAATCAGGTGAGCTCAATTCTTTCAGTTTCCTGCTCTCTTGGAAGTTGGTACTTAATGAAAGTACTCGGTCCATGCCAACTAGATCTTTTCCTTTTTATGTCATTGACGTAAAATTTCACGAACCAAAGTGATACTTATGGTTTATCAGGCAACTCAACTGCAGTCGCCAGATGATTCCCCTGGAGGTTCACCAAGAATCAGACTCAAGGATGGTAGACATCTGGCCTACAGAGAAAATGGCGTCCCCAAGAACGGAGCCAATTACAAGATCATTATTGTTCATGGCTTTGGAAGCTCGAAAGAAATGGACTTTTTGGCACCCCAAGTACTATCCTAACTCTGCTCTTTCTACTCGACCTATTGTCGATCTAAAACTTCAATCTTTGTAGCTGGAACTGGAAGTGCTTTCACTAAGCTTTAGGGAGTAACAACCTTATGCAACTTGACCAATATAGCTCATAACACTCGGAAAGCTACTTGCAGTTGAATGAGACTTGGAGAAGTGACAAAGGGCAAACCTTTTAGAGACGAAATAATTGCCTAAAAGAGTGTGTCTAAACAAAATTACCCTATGCTAAGTAAAAAATCTATAATCTAAATGCAACTCTGACATGGTCTGACATGCTTTCTGACGAGATCTGACTGCTCATGAAAACATAGCATTTGAAGCAATTGCTGAGTAGAAGTATCTGTACTAAAACACCGAGCACATGCTGCCATCTTTTATGCTTATGAAGATTCTAGGCTCCACTTTGTTAATAGAATTTGAGAATCGGAATTCAAGAAGGGATGCAGCAGCCAACTTCTCTTTCCTATTTTTTTTATGCTTTAAATGATACTAGTGTGACCACCTGCTGAATTGATGTGATACTATGTAAATAAGAACATTTTTGCTTTTAACTTTCCTCCCCTAATGTCTGATTTCTCATCTCCACTCAATTTACTACAGTTTACTAGATGAGAATGAAGTGCTCGTTCCATAAATTACAGTTCAGCTTTTATTTTTTTACTTTTTCCTTACAAGCTTCTTCATGTCTTAGTTTAAGTGGTTTAAGTGTAAAAAACTGAAGTTTAATCTTCTGTCGATGGAGAAATGGTATTGTTTTGAGTCGCAAGTATCAAGAAAAGTGAGTTTCATTACCTCTCAGGAACTAATAGAAGAACTGGGGATATACTTTCTCTTATTTGACCGAGCTGGCTATGGAGAGAGTGATCCGAATCCAAAGCGATCAGTAAAGAGTGAAGCACTCGACATTGAAGAACTTGCTGATCAGCTGCAGATAGGATCCAACTTTTATGTGATCGGTGTCTCAATGGGATCATATCCCATCTGGAGTTGCCTCAAATATATACCACACAGGTAAAATCAGATAAACTTTTAATTTGACAATATTCCTTCATAAATTTTTGTTCCTAGCTCATCGCAAATTTCTTTATGCAGACTAGCAGGTGTGTCCCTAATTGTACCAGTTGTTAACTATAGATGGCCTTCTCTTCCCAAAAGTCTGATAAGAGATGATTATAGGAGGAGACTTGTTCGGTTGTCTTTGTGGTTTTCAAAATATGCCCCTGGACTCTTGCAATGGTGGGTTACGCAGAAATGGCTTCCTTCAACTTCTGTCCTGGAGAAAAACCCAGTGTTCTTCAATGCACATGACATAGAAGTCCTGACGAAAATTCCAGGGTTCCCAATGCTAACTCAGGTAAAATTTCTCCCACAACAAGAAAAGTGGAACTTAGAGTTTCTGTTGATAAACTTGTAGCAATGCCATCACTTTTGCATGATTCACTCCATCTTATTCAATCAAGAAACAATCGAAAGAGAGATGGTTATGGTAGTGTTTACGTTTCCTCCTCCAGGACAGGTTGCAAAGTAAAGAAGTCTTTGATACTCTCCGTGGTGATTTTATGGAGAGTTTTGGACGTTGGGACTTTGATCCAACTGATCTAAGCAATCCGTTCCCTCAAAATGAAGGTTCGGTTCACATTTGGCAAGGTTGTGAGGATAAGGTTGTGCCATTTCAGCTGCAAAGATTTATTTCCAAAAAACTACCCTGGATTCGGTATCATGAAGTTCCCGGGGGTGGGCATTTAATTGTGCATTATTCTGGCTTATGTGAGGCTGTTTTGCGGGCACTTTTGCTTGGAGAAGAACCTGTTTCATTGGATCACATACATCCGTAACAGGACTTCAAAGTGCGTACATGATTCTTTGATCGTTGATAGTCTCGTTTCATGTAATTAGATTGACATTTATAAAACACATGGCAATTGAAAGGTTGAACTGAATATAATTCGTGCATTTGTTTCTGGTGATTTTGAGTTAGTATGCATGGACGATATCAGGATTTTAGTTAACTCATACGGTAGAGAGAATTTGCGTGTGACAAGGAGAAGGAGAAAGAGTAAAAGATAAAGAACCTGTCAGCGAATTTGTTGCATTGTTATGGCGGAGTGGATGTAATTTGCTTTCTGCTGAAACGTGTAACTGTACCCGGGAAGTAAAGAGCAGCACCCATTAATGTACAGGAAAAATATGTAGACACTAGTTTGGAAAGCTAAGCTCAACACATCCCTGGAAAGTTTGAGGTAGGATTTCATGAAGAAAGCAAACTTTCTATTTATTAAAAAGTACAAATCATTTTAATATATAAAATGATTCATTTAATCGTATTATCATACTTAATTTCTTTTTTTAATCTTCAATAATGAAGAAAATGTGGTGTCCCACCTAGGTACAAGGTTCAAGAGAAATGTGATCTTCCCAACCTGTTATCAAGTCTCTGACAGTACCATAACAATGTGCAGAGCCGATTTGAAGGGATCACCTGAAAAGTTCTTACATGAAAAAGAATTAGAGAGAAAAGTAGGATTGTTATAGGAAATGGAAGTACTAATTTAATGGACGATCACTCTAATAGCTGCAGCTTTCTAATTAATGGAACTGATATTTCAAATCATCATAGAGTCAGGAGAATGTTGTAGAATTTATGAAAGCTCTTATCTGCAAATGTTCAGATAAGTACTAGTACTCGGAACAAAAGAAAGAAAGAAAAACAGTCAACTGGATGATTTTTTTTTATATATACCTATAGAGATTTATTGGTCAAAAGCATCCCAACATTGAGAAGTAACTTCCAAAAGGGATGCAATCTAATTAATAATCCAAGTAGGCATTTTGTATTTGACAGATACCACAACAGTTACATACCTGTTTCAAATCGACAGAACGATTAACGTTGCGAAGTTACAAGCTGAGAAGTGATCAAACAAACAAAAATATTATTCCTCATCGTACAAACATTACAAAAAACGAGAATGTCTCTCAGGCGTTTTGTAAACTGTATGACACGCAGAAGACAATTTTGACATTTGCACAACGAAACGTGTTCACACAAGGAAATGCATGTATAAGTGGGCACAGGATGACGAGAAAAGAATAGAGAAGCCCTCGGATCAATTTATGATCGGAGCTTCCACAAGGACGATGCCTTAATATAACAAGTAATAACACAACAGCTGAAGAGGAATAAAACCATAGAATCTTACCCAGGAGAGTCCATATGATCCAATCTTGGTCATTACCTATTGGAGTTAGACTAAGTACTTTCCGGGGAGCTGAGAAGACAGAATCGGTGGAGAAGTCAACGGAATTTATTAGTATGATAGGCTTGAGTAGTCATCCATGATCCATTGGCATAATTAATTTTTGAAGATAACATGTAGATGTGACGGTGGGATACATACGAATCTACAGATATTCATTTCTACTTAAAACGACAGTAGTATCGAGGAGTATGCTCCTGAAAAACGACAGGTGAAGGAAAAAAGGTGACAGTAACAATGTAGACAATGGTAAAAAGAAAAGAAGAGTATCGGTTGCTTTTTCTTTGTTTCCGGCAGAACTTGAACAGCAAGTGGCACAAACGTGTCACAAAAACTGAACACGAAGTGGGGACCTCTTAATGACATGGTTTCAAAGCTTTCCCTATGGCAGTTACACTCTCTACAGTATCCCTATTCAATTTTATTGCTGTTCTATGTATGACCTTTCCTCTTCACTTGTCTTCTACCATTTTCTTGCTTTTTTGCTTTCTTTTCTTCAGTTATCAATGATGCACGACTTCTAGTTGCTGACTCTGAATACTCTCTCATAAGCCCTCCCGAGGTGATCACTTTCTTTATCAGGTATCAATTCTTTTCCTACTCCCTTTCCTTTCTGGGTTTGCTTTCCTTTTTTTGGCAATTCATCACTGTAGTCTGTAGACTGTAAAATGGCCAATGCCTGTAAGTACATCTTTTTCACAGACCACAATCTTTGATTGTCATCAGGTAATGGACATGCATGTCTCCATTATTGTGTTAAAATAGCTTTAATTAAATCGAGAAACATTTCACATAAATATATACCAAAAAAACAGAAAGAGATTATTAGAAAAGCAGATCGATTTCTAGTTCTGGGTTATGTTCTGTTCTATTGACTGTAACGACCGTATCTATAGAACAAGATGTTCCATGCGTGCAAGTTTTTCCAGTTCAGTTTAAATCATTTCCCTTTCTGTGTTCCTCAACCAAATTTCGAATCATCTTCTTAACCTGTCAATTGGAGTTTGCACAAGTTCCTGGCGTTTCACCCCCTTTTATTGTTTTTATTGTTTCTTCCGTAAGGCCTTAAATGTAGTGGGTCTGTATCATCTTCTTCCTCTGATGGGGTTCGAACCTCAATCATTTCTCTGTTATTAACGCAGTAGTTTGGAAGTATGTTGCGAATCCAGACTATCCAGTGTGAGCGAGTTTTGACAAATCGGTTAGTGAGTAGTAAAGTAGTAATGGAGTAGCACCGACTGGGTCGCCATATGGCATTGGCAGGTGGAGGCAAATAGTAATTTTACGTCTCCTCTGGCCACAGCCACACACAAAAAAGAGAGGGAAAATTTATTTATTCCTATTAAAAGATAAGAAAAATTGTTAATATATTTTTTAAAAATAAATCTTCTTAGTGAATTTTGTGAAGAATAATAATACAATGGAATTTTAGAAAAAGTATTTAAAGAAAATGTAACAACCTTTATGACTTGAACGACGTTAACTTTGATTCGTAGTTTACTCCTAAGTATACAATTTACCACCTTGATCAACATCTCTAATTCTCACAGTAAGGGGAAAAGTCCAGGGCCTGTTATTTGCTGCACAATGGTCCTACTTGAATCTGAAAATATTGTCTACGGGGGTGACGACCTGGTAACAACACAACAATCGCACCAACTACATCAAGCAGCAGAGCTAAATCACGGCATGAATCAGCAGAACTCTTTCTTGTCACTCACCCTCAATGAAATCCAGCTAAAGAGAGGGAAGAGTGTAGGTTCCATGAACATGGACGAATTTCTTGCTAACTTGTGGAGTGGTGATGAGAGTCAGGTCTTGCCTCACATCAACTTAAACGAGTCCACCCAGAATTTCAGTACTGTAGTGAATCAAACTCCACTACTCCGACAAGGTTCTTTTTCTATTCCTACGCCACTTTCCAAGAAAACTGTGGACGAGGTGTGGTATGAGATCCAAAGGGAACAACCATATGATCAGAAGCCAGACAACGTTGGTGCACATCGTCATCCTCTTGACGACCAACCTACACTTGGAGAGATAACACTTGAAGATTTCCTGATAAAAGCTGGTGTAGTTCATGAAGTAACTTCGCAGGAAAAAGCATTATCATCCGGGCAGAACAAGAACTCATGTATAGAAGTCAACTTCGGGGTGGGGCTCGGAGGGTTCTCTATCATAACTACTCATCATCAGAATGTGGGAACCAATATGTTGGCAGCTGGAAATGGTTTCAACTCATACCAAATGTTTCCACAAGGTCAAGGTTATGGAGGGGAAGCAGCACCAAGTAATGGTAAAGATGAGAAGGGTGAAGGCCTTCTGGAATTGGGTGCACAACAAATTAAAAAGAAGATAGTGGACGGTCCGCCGGAGGTGTTAGTGGAACGAAGGCAACGTAGGATGATAAAGAACAGAGAATCAGCTGCTCGATCTCGAGCAAGGAAGCAGGTTTTACTTACTAATCCTATCACATTCTTCTTTTTTCTAAGCTCATGTCACATATATATATAATGTGTGTTGAGTATGCTTTGAAAATTGTATATAATTCAAGTTTTGCATAGTCTCCTTTTTCAGTACCCGAAAATATTGCTGATGTCTGATTCTAGTGATTTTCATTAGTAATGTAATTTGCTGCTCCATTCATCTTCGTTGTTTATCTTGGTTATGACTAAAGCTCTTGTATTGAAGGCATACACGGTGGAGCTGGAGCTCGAGTTGAATCAACTTAGAGAAGAGAATGCCAAGTTAAAACAGACTGTGGTAAAGACTTTCTTGCTTCCATTGTTGAATCACTTGAGATCAGAATCAAAGTTTTTCCGATTTATTAATTCTTAGAGCAATGGACGCTAACGAATTTTTTTCTTAAACACATTTTGAAACAGGAGGAAATAGAGCAAAAAAGAAAGGAAGAGGTAATTACCTTGGCACTTCTGTGCTGCAATTTTTATAATTTAGAAGAATCACTATACGGAACGTATTTAACTACAACATCTTGTTCACGGTTGCTCCTACTAGCAAATTTTCTACGATGAACTGCTACATATTTATGTTTAACAACAGGTTGCCAAGAGGAAGCAATCAACAACATTGCCACAACAGAAACCAGATAAAGTGAAGACCCTGAGGAGGACAACAAGCCTGGCTTGGTAAATGAGAAAGAAAATGCTTTTGCTATTGTGTAACAGTATCTGTGTATAATCAATCACACTGTAGTCCAAGCTTTAATTTATTGCTGGGAATAGAGTGTGACAATAATAAAAATAATAATTAAAAAAAGCATGAGACAAAAAGCTATGCATGGGTCTTTGCTGATTAATGACTCTGTCGAAACCATCACTTACAAAAAGAACGTGGGAGCACAATAAGCAAGGCAGTATAGTATTATAGGACCTTCGTGTGAATAAATGAGATATTTTCATTACTAAATCTTATGGTTTAGTTTTAATTAAATATTTCATTTACATGGAAAAGGCAAGTGGAAAAGGAAAACAGAACAGGTTAAGAAAAAGGCCTTTAATTATTAATGGGTACCTACAACTACAAAATAATTCAATTTCTGACTCTGATATAATTGTTACTTTCCAAATGGCCTGATTTGATATTTTCAATTTTACCATATAAAAATAATCAAAAGAGCATATTTAAACTATTACAAATTGGATGAATCACTATGCGAAGAAAGAGATGACTGTGCACTCCCACTTTTAGAGTATGTTTGAATGTGGGTGGAGGGATGGAAATGAATGGCTCAAATGATTTTGAGAATTTATTTTGAAACAGAATGAAATGGCAAATAATGACTTTGTCATCTAAAATCTAATATTTTGTGACCTTCTAAATTAGAGGGTCAGGGATGAAATGACATGACTTGCCTTCCAAATCTTCTCTTATTTTATTTAAACTTTCAAACAATATAGTGACCCATTTCATTCCACTACATTCTATTCTGTTCCATTAATTGTCATTCTAACTCCCAAACATACCCTTGCGCTTTTCTACCGACCTCAACATAACAACATATTATAAATGTATGTATATATATTATGTAGTAGTATCTTCTTTTTAAATCCCCCCTCTCTCCGTGTCTAAACCCTTTCGTTTGCGGTGCTCCCTATCTCCGGAACTTCAGGGTCTGATCATCTGGGCTTGAGCTTATTTAATTCACGGTAACTTCTCAATTCCCTCCCCCGCTTCACTTTCTGTCGATTTAATTTCTCTTTTGCGTTTCATATCTCGCACTTACCTAGGATTTGTTCAGGTGCTTCTTCTAAATAGTTTTCTTTTGGTTATTGTTTCGCCAATTTTGTTGATGTATTCGTTCACCTTTAGTTTTCCCTCAATTGATTTCTCTGGGTGTTCAAGAAAGGATAGGGCTTTTGGGATTGTTCTCTTCTCTTTTTTGTTTTAGGGGCAGTTGGTATTAAGTCAGCTAACTAAACCGGGCTAGATGAGGTTCTTATGCTTTGTTTTCGATAGTTATTTGCAGAAGTGTATAAACCCTTTTCAATGACATTCTCAATTTTTGTTATATCAGGTTTGGGAGCTTCAAAGAGGGGATTGAGAGCAAAATTGCGTAAATAGCTTAAGCCGGCTGAGGCGGCAGTATGTCATCTGAGAGGCCAACTTTACCTCAGTGCTTGCCATTGGAGCAGATTACGTTAACTAGTCAGAAAGGTACACGATCTGGGGAGGTTAGGAGGGTTTTGGGATTTCCCCTTGGTGGTGCAGCTGAGGACCGTCATTTTGGAGTAGTACATGCCAAGTCTTCGACTCCCATAGCAACAGAGGAGCTAAAGCACTTCAAAGAAAGTGTGCAAGATACTTCTAGAAAGGCCAGGTGAAATTCTTATTATATGGTTTTGATTGTTTGTTTGTGTTATGGCTCTTATATTGTTTTCTTTTAATTGAAATTATATATGTGAGCATTATGGTTAATGTAAATTCTGGAAAACAGTATTAAAACCCTTATATTTAGGCTTTTTGTTAGGAACCTCTATAGAGATTGCTAGTATATTGATAGAAAATAAGGAAATAACACTGGAGCAATGCTCCCCCTC
>JANKOE010000008.1:11118347-11135218 GCA_026284465.1 Erythroxylum citrifolium
TGAAAGGCTGTACAGAAAGCCTTACACTGAATCGCATCGGGAATGCAATGCAAGTTCATCATTGATTGGAAGTGCTGAAGGTAATCGAGGGGGTCGGTCTTTTCTGTGTACTTCTCTGACGTTAGTATCTTAGTACCGACCGCTGGCAGGCTATCCAGGATCTCCGGAATGAAAGGAGAACGGTATTGTGTGGATGATTGATCCGGGCGAGAATTCATGGCTATATTGATTTGATTGTCGACGATTTTTTCTAGGGCTTCAGCAGAGTGTCGATCGACCCTCATACCAATCTGTTGAGCGGGAGTTTGTTGCAGTTTTGGTTGAGACTGTAAGATTTGGCGAATCAATAGATCGACCGCTTCTTCTATTTGTCGTTGGGAGAGGGCGACTTACTGTGGTGCAGGGTGCGAAGCGGTTCCGGCGTTGTCCTCTAGGGCCGCACTCTGTGCTTCTCAATCTCGATTTTGAGGTTGTAGTTGATCATCTGGATGTGAAGATTGTATGTGGTTATGCGATGGTAGCTCATCCGCACTAGGGTTTTAGGTAACGGGTTGAGGCAGCGTCAACGGAAGGGCAGTGAGTAATCGCAAGCCTATTTGTTGCAACGCAAGTGCCGCGACAGCGGCTACATCAGGATTGGCTGCTGCCGCCTGACTTAACTGTGTGGTTCTAGACGTGGTGCCCTGATGTCAGGCCCCATGGTGGGCGCCAACTTGTTCAGTTAGATTCTGCTGAGGCTGGATATTGTTGCCTGGATCCATAATTCTGACAGATATAGCTTGTGGGATGCCTGCAAAACAAATAAAGGCACGTCGGGGGTTGATCCCCGGTAGGCCTCTCCAACGCTCAAGTCAATCTTTTTGAGAGGGTGTTTGGTTGCTAGGAATTAAGAGAAAATTAGAGTTTTGAAGTCGTACCCCTTTCCTGGTGAGCATGGACGAAGCCACAGTGGGGGCACTTGCCCCCACTGACTCCAAAACTTTTAATTAAAAAAATTTTTATTTTAAATTTTTAACTCATAAAAAAATCATAATTTTGCCCCAACTAAAATTTTGCCCCCATTGAAATTTTTGTTTGGCCTCCAGTGAAATTTTGTCCTCACTTAAAAAAATTTCTGGATCCGTCCCTGCTGGTGAGGTACTGAATTTACATAGTAAATACCTGTAGGGATTAGGTCAATGTCGAGGAACGGGCCGGTCGGCTCATGAGCCGTTCTGAATTTAGGCTTGGGCCTAATACGACCGACTCAACCACATATGAAGCACGCACAACACTGGTTAACCATAAATACTACTTGTCTCAAATGCTAATTATTATGTTGTGTAGGTGCTTTGTTTTAATTAACTTTTAGGTAATAATTTTTGACAATGCATAATATGACCTTTTTGGGTTTTTTGTTTTTTTTACATGAGAAAGTACGAAGAGTTTATAATAACTGATCTTTTTGAAGCCGGATGGCCTTTTTGTCAGATTTCCTTTTGATCTCGTTAATATATAAGTATCTATAAAGAAGTAAATGAAACAATGTGCAAAATGACTTATCAGCAGCTTCTTTCCTAATTATCACGTCATAATAATTTTTTATATGTAAAGAGAATTCGATCGACTTATTCCTGTTTGTGTTATTAGGATGGAGAAATAAATCTTTAATTTTATCTACGAAGGTTTTTTTTTTTTTTTTGAAATTACCTATGCAGCAGCAGGTAGTATTATTGTTTCGCGTACTTAGGCTTTTGGGTGAACCAAGAGCCACTATAGAAGTTTAGGGGCAAGGCCAGCTGGAGAGCATTTGGACAATCACGTACGATTATTTTATATATATATATAATCCTCATTCTTGGTTGTTTTCAGGTGGAAATTAATTAATTAATTAACATATTATCTCTCTGCCATAAACAATAAATTTGATTCTGCATTTACAGGATACTTACCAACTAATCAACAAGAGTGCTTATATAGAAATCAATAATTTAAAGGGTGATATGCAACTAAAGGCATATTAGAAGGTAATTAAAAATAATGAAGAAAAAGAAAAGATATGGATCGATCCTATCTCCTCTAGAAGTAGCCTCCATCGATGTACACACAACCATTGTTACAACTGCACAGATGCCCGTATACATGAAGAAAGCATATATGATGAGACTGCATGCAGGTAGCTTCTGCATGTCTTTGGCCACCCTATTTTTCACTTAATTTTGGTATTCTTTTTATATATCAAAAGTTGGTGAAATGGTTTTGTGACGAAGGTCGAACCATTTGTAGATGATCTGATGTGGTCTGGCTCGTGCCATCTTCTCCTATCAAGCCCCTGATCATCATCAAACCATATATAAAAGAAAATGTCAAACCATAAAATGGACAAATATATAGTAATGTACTTTATTTAATCATACTCTCGAGGACGTGATGCCCACAGGGAGCTAAGTGCCCGTAACCGGCCGTAATATTCTCCAATCACCAGAAAACAGCGCGCCGCCTGCCTTACCGTCAATATCCGGTGCAATTGATGAAGAGTTTGTTGTCTTAAATTATCAGCCTACATAGATTAAGAAATGGATCCAAATTAAATAAGCAGGATAAAGATAGTTTTATATGTTTTGTTAGTCTTATACTGTGGTGTAGAACACAACCACCATATGGAAGCTGTAAGGTGTCCCAAGTGCTGGACGGCGTGGGCACACAATTCAAAGGGGTTGGAATTCTCATGAATTGTATTACTTATATCTTATTATTATTATCTAATACAAATGGACCATTTCAATTGTCCCATTACAAAATCAAAACGAAGATGCTTATTGCTCGACATATATATATATATATATATGGTGGCGATAGGTATAGCTAGGGTTTTTATTTCAATAAACATCATTTTCGAACCACCCCTTGATAGCTACCTTTTCAGATGAAAAACTCACATCAAAGCCCTAGCAATCAACAATCAACGTTCAAACTAACTTCTTAGTGGTAAAGCAATACAAGTCATCTCTCTGTACATATTATTAATACACATATATGTATATGCATTATTGGCGATCATATAAGCTCTATGTATCTCTCTCTCTCTCTCTCTCTCTCTATATATATATATATATATATATATATCAATGTATAGAAGACTTCCACAGTGTATGATCAAGATCAAGAACCGTGGACATGGCAAATGAAACAAGATACACTACGACCCACTACACATAAAATTAAGACTAGCCAAGTAATGATATAAAATTTATGTCTCAAAGTTGACCAAAATAAATAGATGGTGACAACAGCCATCAATAGAACTTATTATTTCGATCAAGGTATACATGATCAGCAAGACTATGAAAGGCAGATAAATTTAATGGGATGTCAAATGCAGTGCACTTGATTGTAGGATATCCTTGTTGACCACTAATTATAAGTATTATATATCTCTATACTTCTTTATCTGGTAGAAAGTCAACAAAAAGGTTAAACCAATTTCAATATCGAGGAAGTGTAAGCAGTGGGGCTCTAATCTTACCCTTCCGGTGTAGGGTTAGAATTGGATTTGGCGGCGCAAAACAAGCGAGACACTAAGAATTTAATGGAGTAGACTAATTAAGAACAGACACTTGAACTACCCTTTTAGCTACATTTTGTTCGAGTTCACTCGATAATACCTTGAGAATAATGAAAGTCTTGACTCATCGTAGGTGAACCTTGATAAATAAATTTTATTATTTTCTTGGTGTAAGAGTTGCAGTTTTTTATAAAGTATTATAATTAATATGTTTAATCTAATAATATTAACACCACCAAAGCTTATAATTTGGTGATATAATAAGTTTATATTATTGCATGTTAACTAATAATATAATCGAGGTTGGCAATTATAAGCAACAAGGCATAAGAATATTTAATATTTAGTACCTGGCGAACGAAGCCTTCAAGGTTTGCTAACTTGCCTAAAGCAACAGCCATCTGCTGCATGCCGTCGATGACTGTACCGCCGGAGATGGTGTCTACAAGTGACTGCTGGAGCTGTTCAAGCCCCTGTGAGAGAGCCTCTTCTGCCTGCTGTGACGATTGTTGGAGACTGTAAATCCCCATCACTTGCTGTTCCGTTAATGGGTCTAATTGGGATATTAGCATCTGTTCATAACATTAATAATTAAAGAAAATATATAGTAATCAAACCCACTACTGGTTACTAATACAAGGCAATATTAGAGTCCTCTTTTATATATTAAAAACAGTTTTCCTACGATGACATAGCACCGACTTCATGGTTTCAATGATTAGATCATTTCCAAACTTGACAGGAAAAGCAAATGAATCGACAGCTCAAAATGTTACTGCTAACCATTTTTTTCTTTCTTTCTTTCTTTTTGTGCCCCACTTCAAATGATTTAACCCTTTATTATCCATTTTAATATTGTCTTGTCAACTTTTAGATGCATAATCTGTCCATTTTTATAATGTCTTGTCAACATTTGATGCATTTCATTGCCTAACCGCTCACGTAACTTCTTCTAAAGACAGCATCTAATGACCAAATCCACCATCTATATATACTGTTCTCATCTTTTTCTTCCATCTTTTATTGAACCATCAAATTCGACACTCCTTTATTAGAGTGAAAGTTTCGATTAAAAAAAATCCCCCACAATGCCAATATATATATATATATATACTTTTTCATGCCAGTATAAGGTAATGACCTTTTGACATGACTTAGAGCATGAAAAATCACTTAAAATAATGGTGAGATATATAAGAAATGAAATGGGAAATTACTACTTCTAAGTCCTAACCTTTATAAGATCAGAAGGCTTAAAACCACCCATCCAAAGGAAACAGCGTTCAGCAGGAGTCGACCACATTCCTGTAATAAGGTGAAAGATGTCCGATTTTGCGGCCACCCCCTTCAATCGGAAAATCTCATCGTAATGAGAAATGTATCTATCTACTATCACTCTAAGGTCGCCGTCCGATAAATGTGCTTGTAGTCCTGTTCGGAGCTCCGACATATGCCCGTGATCATCTTCCAACCATCTAGCATACTCCACATCAAATATTGCAGCTCCTGTAAATACAACCCAACATCACATAATTTAACAAGCTTATCTCTGCTTTTTACCCTCACCAATCAAGTCACATGGTGCATAGCTATATAAAGTGCATTCCACTTTCGCGTCATTTCAGCAAATTTATTTTTGATAAAAAAAAAGAAACTATATACTTTCTCCATGTATGTGGATGTAAGATACCACTAACTACTAACTACAAAGCAACCGACAAAGACATGATAATGATAGACAAAAAGAATTGGGAAATATTTGGTGAAATTAAGGAAAAATCAGACAAATTTCAGCAGCTGGCTCCAATTTATTCCCTCTTTTACAACATAATTCATTAATAACAATCAATAATATGTTTAAGATATTTCATTACTTGTAAAGTCTACCACTCAATAATAAGTGTACATAATACACATTCGGATTCATATAATCAAAGTTTTGGGTCCCATCCCAGACAATTTAAGCTCTAGCACAAGATAAGATCGTCTGTTATTATTATTATTATTATGGGAATGAAGACTTGTGGCCTTGTAATGATATGTCAAGACCAATAAAGAAAATGGCATCTCAGCTTTATTAATTAAAGACTAAATCATACACTGCCCGATTTAAAATTGTAGATAGCAATAAGTTAAAAAATAATGTCACCAAAATTTGACTTTTTAATTAAATTTTAAGGTGTTAATAATAATAATATAAAGTTCAGGGGACTCACTCACCAGAACTGATATTGCCACCAGCACCACACAAAAATAATCCCTGCAATTCAGAATTATTTGGAGTATAAATAAAATTACAATTACTCAAATTGGTAATCTTTGCAGAATTTCACCTGTTGGCGTGCGCTTTGAAGGTCTTGCTCCAACTGGGTAAGCTTTAGCCTACTAGACTCCAGTTGTTGCACGTAAGCCTATCGTTGGAGAAAAAGGAAAGGAACACGTTAATTTGGTTGTTGCATGCATCTAAGAAGAAAGTGTCTCTGCCCCTACACAGCATAAAATAGCACTAATAGAGGTCTGCTAGTGCCAGCCAGAAATGAAAACCTTTTTCCTGAGTCGGCTCTTCCTCGCAGCTTCTCTGTTTTGAGCCAAACGTCTTAGTGTCTGAGACCATGGAAAGCAAAATTTGAAGGAACATATGTAAGTCAAAAACAAAAGAGATGAAAAGACTTGACCAGAAGAAAATTTGTTACGGGTAATACCTTGGCATCGTGTTGTTTATCTGATGTGAAACCTTTCCTCTGCGACATTGCAATATGGAATTAACCGCACAATGGAAAGGAACAATAAGACAGGCTTGAGAAGACAATTAGGAAGTAGAAAGGATAATCTTTTATTTTACTGCACTCACTGAGTTGCACTAGTGTAATAGAGAGTCTAAGACGCTGTGAATTTTTGGAGACTGATCTAAGGATTACCATAAAAGTCACAATTGTACATGTAAAAAACTATCACAAAAACTGTAGTCAGCCATTCTGTTTGTTATCATGTTCTTGGAGGGTGTAAGTGGGACTATGATATGGGAAGCAGAAACCATCATTGTCTCTGCTTTTCTTCTTTGCTTTTCAGATTTTGTAAATTCCAAAACGTGTTCTCTAAACAAGAGCCTTAACTATCAGTTATAAGGATTGAGTAAAGCGGGTCATCATTGTTTCAAAGAAACAGTAATAACTACTGCAAAGATCCTAACTTTAGCCTTTTGTACGTACAAAACTCCTCACTTCCCTTCTATTTTCTCTCTCTGGGATTTCATGTCAGACTTACTACAGGAAATCCTTCAGATTCAGATAAACTCTGCACTTTTGATTTTGTTCGGATTTTTGGGATCTGAGCTTTTTCTTTGTATTTTTGAAAGATATGGCCAGAGAGAGATAGAACAGTAGTAGGAACCATAAAGATACCAGCTTTTCCTCAGTTTTGGGATTTGAGAGAGAGGAAATAATTAATCAGAAACAGTATCGTAAGGACCTTATCTTGGGAGGTTTTGGCGGGAGTTTGATTCAGCTCTGAGGATCCTACAGCTCTTGAAGCATCGCTTGCCATCTCTAGTTGCTGAAGCTGTGATTGTTTCTGATCAAAAGCCAGACCTTGATCTGAAGAAGAACCTTTTTTACTAATAGGACCTTCTGGCTCTAGCTGCACTTCAGCTTTGCTTGAAAGAGTGTTGATTGCTGATCCTGAGTCGGTACTCTCTTCTCCTGACTTTGAACTTGCCTGTAATCAAACCGTAAAAAAAAAGCATCATAAGTTCTCAACCAGTATTCAAGCATTAGCTAATTAGTAACGAAAACTACCTACATGACCTATATCTTGAGAATGCCACTTAAGGAAGACTAGAAGGAAGTGAACTTAGTCAAATGGATGGTAAACTTAAAATTTATTTCTAATCAAACACTGGGCAGTAAAAGCCAAGATGTTCTTGAACTGTCAGCTCTTGCTGTTTCCCTGATACCCACATCAAAGGACAAAAACAAATGGTCAAAACTTGATAAAGAAGGTTCAGAAACTACTACTCTTGGACTATGGTGGAATCTGATTGGCCATGAAGGGAACATATCCAGAGTCGCCGCAGGTCTGCCGGTTAGTGTGAATAAAGCTGCAAGAATCAACAAAAGCAAAATCTCAGAGGATCAGCAAAAAACATTGAAGGCTCGTAAGATGCTTAAAAATTTGCCACCCAACCCCCCTTTTCTGCAGCTACGTGTACAGAGTCACGCTAAGGAGGTCAGGTTACTATATTTGTAGCTTCACACCATTCAAGTCTTTCGGCCCAGAATCATTACTGTATTGCAAATGGTAAACCTCTCTACTATACACCTCAATTGACATATTCAAACGTCTCTCTCTCTCTGCTTTTTTTGTAGAGTCGGTTATACTTATCAAACGTCAGAAAAAGCAGATATGACAAAGAACGCCTACGCGCTTTAGCTTCATCATTTCGAATCTTAGCTCCTTGAAGCACAATTGCTTCTTCCAGCTCTCCAAAATCAAAAGCAGGCCCTTCTTGATTTCTGATACATAAAACTCAATAAACCCATGTCAGCCATCAGAAGAACAATCCAGAAAAATAAAAATAGAGAAGCAAAAACAATCAGAATTCTTAGAATCTTCAAACTGTTGGACTTTTATAGCTAACACGAAGAGCTAATAATGTCATACATGAAACTTGTAGGAACGTTCATTCCATGAAAAACTGCATAAGGAAGATGGTGACTAGAGGGACCAGAGTCTGATAAACCAGTGTCTCTAACTCGGTGGCTGGCCATGCAAAAGACTCTTCTTTCAGACCATGCTTTTCTTTCTCTGACAAGGAAACGGAAACTGAGCAACAAGTGAAACAGAGGAATTGGACTATGCACACATCAAAATTATACATGTGCTCATACAAAAATTACATCTTTACCTCCGTTAATGTTTGAAGCCTAGGAAGATGTAGATGGAGCATAACACTTATTAACACAAATAGTGGAAGCCAGAAATGGAATGGAAGGGAGAAGATCAAAGTTTTCTTGTCAAAGTGCTGATGGATAGATATCAGAAAGACAAGTCTCTTTCTCAGTTGTGTCTCTTCTTGGCTTTGCAAACTTAAATGATCTTAAGATGGGAATCTCTATCTATCTATCTATCTATCTGTCTGTTTGCCTTGTTTTCCTTTCTCTCCTTCTGTGTGAAGAAAACCAACCTGATTTGATTAGTGTGTTCTACTTTTGTTTTTGTTTTTATATATATATCAAGTTCTCTGTCTTCTCTGTATAGTATTGGTAGCGATTGATCAGATTTTGAAACTCATCCCTCATCCCTCATCCCTCTCTCTGTCAAACAGTACACCAAAATCTTGTCCTTGCAAAACTTGTCTCATTCCCTTGAAGTTGTGTGGGGTTCAGTTCAGCCATAAATAAACAAATCAAAACAAAGTAAATCCAAAAGAGCATGGAATGGTTTATATTGTAGTTTTAGAACCAAAAAAAAGGGAAGAGGGTAAGGTGATTGGCAGGAACCCACTAGAATCACTATACTACAAACTCTTATCTGCTCTTTCCTCTAACCGCCTGTGCATTCTCATTGGTCCTTCCTAAAATACAATTCAACCATCACGGTGTCAGAATAAAAGAAAAGGTGCCCTGTAAAATTGAGTTGACTGTGTTAAGGGCAGGCATGCTTTTCACTTGTATTTCAATTCACAAGTAGTTCGATGATGTTGAGGTTTTCAGTAATAAAAAGGGAAAGTAATCTCACTTCCATATGACTGAGCTAAAGTAGAGAAGGGACTTTTCTACAATTTTGAAATGAATTTCATTAGTTTTCAACCACAACATTATAGTAATGACCTATAATAAGTAATACCCACTTCATATATGCCTTTGAGATGCATTTGTTTGGTATTATCCCCTTTGTTGACGGGTCGGCATCCATTCCCTGTCATCACCTAAAACCATGCCACATTAAGATTCCTTTCCTATATTAGGAATTTGTTTCCTTGATGTCACAGCTACAGCCTCCCCTTTCCACTCTTTTCTGTTGATATGACCAATCCTATAAATTACCCTTAGTTATAGAGTCTACCCAAAGGCAGATTTTGTAACTTAATTCATTGTTTTAGATAGTAATGACTAGCATTGTTGAGGACATGTATGCATAGGTGTGTCCCTCAGGAGGTGTTAACAAGGGACCTATAATCTTTTATCTTACACACACACGCACACACAAAAGGTGGAAGCACATATTTTATGTTTGTGCTCATCTACTAACTACCTTTGCAGGTAATGTGCCCTTCTCCTAACAATTATCCCTTTTATGATGCCAATGATTGGCCATGGATAAAAGGGGGATCAGATCACCTTTTATCGGAATGAAATCACCTGTTCCATAATTGCTGTGCCAATGCTGTTCCATTGCATCTTGTCCACATATTTTTGTGGGTCCCATATAAATATATGGGCCAGATGCAATAGAACAGCACTGGCACAGCAATTATGGAACAGGTGAGGGCATTAGCTCAAATGGAGGAAGAGAGAGGTGGCATTCATGGATTGGGTAACTATGAATTTAAATTCTCTTCTCTTGTTCCCAATAAACCTTACAACTATAGTCTTCATGTGGAAGATCTTTTGAGTGTCTTTAAGAATATGTATAGATTCCATGGATCTTGTGTACAATTCCTCCAAACTTTTATTCCTTTAACAACCCTTTGCTTCTTCTCTATGTTTAAAAAGGTGATTGGTCTAGATCAAATTCTAGTATTGATTGTGGCCTTTGGAAGATTTGGTTTAACTAGATTAAGGCATTGCTTGTCACTTAAGCATGGGACTGAATCGTGTATTGATTTTGTCATTGTATTTCCTTAGGGAGATATTCTTAAATTACACCAACTTGCATCTTATTATGTTGGTTATAAATTCTCAGTACGGTTTCCAAAAGTAAAGGTTGAAAACTTGAACAAACCTTCCTTTGACTATCTTCACTTAACCTAATTATCATTTCATTTTTGAAAAGCTACTTTCATTGCTTGCAAACCTATCTAATCGGATAAAATATACTTAAAATATAAAAAGCGATTCATTATATTAATTAACATTTTTATGCCTAGAACACAAATTGGAACACGAGAGAATTGTACGTGTATATTTCAGAATGAAAGCTCCCTCAACGATGCTTTCCTAGCATTGGCGTACTGACTTCCAAATCCGCAAGTCGTGCGGGTAAGGGGAAGGGGATAGAAAATAAGAAATAGCAAGAAAATAGGGGAAAGTCAATGCTCATATTGCAGAAATGGCAGAATGGAAGGTTTATCTGATTAATTAGTGCCAAAGCCATTAGCTAACATACTTCAAAGGACACGGTCTTGATACTTCACCAACAAAAGAAACATTACCACAACTTCTAGACCAATTATTGCCAGTGGACTCCGAAGAATATTTAGAGATCGTAAATGTTCGTTACTTTCGTTGTTTAGAAAATGGTGAAACTAGTGATCTTGCTACTCCTAACAACAAAGTCAAAACTAGTCCTTAATAGGAAGTAATAGGTCACCAAGTCCTCATTTGTTTATCTACCAATTGCAACTTGCAAGCAACAAAAGTAGTCCACTGATGGTCCCCTCAATAGCATCAGACATTTTAACTACATTCCAAGACAGCAGAAATTCCAAAAACCATACCTGCACTTGTACAAATAATTGGCTTTCCCCACAAAGCACTTCTTTTCTTTTTTAATTTCTCAGGGCTAAAAACCTTCCCAATTAACTAGCAACAATAATATCAGATACCAAATCTGGTTTGAAGTAGCTAAAAATATTTAACTTGTCATGCATTTGGTAGCAAGAACAGGTAGAATATTTCCCACAAAGAAAGCAGGTAGAAGCAATTTTAATTTGTTCTGATACATGTTCAAGCATACAACTTGATTTTTGTCAAATATTAAAGAGTTGACCGTATTCTCTCGTCTAAGAGTTGGTGCCTAATTTCAAATCTCCATTGTGTAAGAAAACAAAGAGCTGACCCTTTTCTTTATTTTGGAATTTAGATGACATAATTTTCCAAGGTATACTGGATGAACTTCTATTTGTCAAGTGGAGAAGTCTTCTTTTAAAGCGATACGATCTGAATCAGACATCCTGAAGACGGAAACAATTGTCACCAAAACGAACATACAACAAATAACAGTAAATCAATAAAGAGGAACTGATTGTAGATAACAGATAAATCCTGTGGAATGAAGGTTACTAGTGAAGGACGGAAACTCTTGACCTGATTTAATGTGAACGGGAAGCAGCAGTTCTCATAATATCAACTCCAGGTGCTAGCTATCACAGTAAAATGTCACAATGTCAAGTCAATGTCCATACAAAACATTGATGTTGGGGGATTTTTTTGGAGATGATGAAAGAGTGTTTTTGGAAGGGGGGAGGGGGGGGGTTGAAAGAGTGTATTTTCCTTCAAAACGAGTTACAAGATGGCTCTCTCGTCACAATCTCAATTTAAAACTCTAAGGGAGTACTTTCCAGATCAGGAAATAAAAGAGTGCCAAAAAACAAATTCATCTTTATCTCCATCTGCAGAAATCACAGAACAACCACGAAAGAAATAAGCCATCTTGAGTCATAAATTTCCATAATCGTGGACCACAACTTTGTACATGAACTTATATCCTATTGCTAGAGATCTTTAGGAAGCAACGTTGAAGCCTTTTGGCATAGGGGTATATTATGATTTTTCACCTTCCTAACTCTTTCCAACATAAGTTCCAGCCACAGGCAAATACTACTGTAGAAAATCTAAGCGATCTGTATTTCCTGATTAAAGTGTAACTGGAAGTTCACAAAAAAAAGCAGGACTGTACTATAGAGCCGAACACTTTGATCAGAAAGGTAAAGAATATGCACCAAAAGACAACCTGTTAGACTCCTTTTGACCTCTGCAGTTAGTTGCTTGACATCATCACATGACCTATACACGAGACAATTTGAGAATGATGCAGATTGTAAAAGAGATCTGCAACAGCAAATAAATTTTTAGGGAAACACAATGACCAACTAAGATTAGTATCTGCTGGTAGCCAAAGGTTGTTGCTAAACAGAATTTCTTACCACTTTCATCAACTCAATCACATAGGCCATAGAAATGGAATACAAAAAGTAAATCTCTTCGTGCAGCAATATGTTAACAGGACTAACTAATTTAGTCTCATAGATTTCAATGTCAACAATGCAATAACTAAGGGAGAGTGAATAAAGGATTGTACGGTAAACTTTGTCACACTTGTTCGAATGCGCACCAACAAACCATAGACAGTCATGTGATAGACTACCAAACAAGGTATTTCTCCTATTAATCAATGTGGTAATAGAGAAAACAGAATAAAAAAGATCCAAGAGAATTTCCCCCTACCAATGGAACAGCAAAACCTGAAGCAAGACAAGTGTTGCTACATACAAACAGTAAGTTACCTGCTATATGAAGGAAGCTGAAAAGTGTGGTATTAAGTCCATTCAATAGCACTGAGCTAAACCAAATACAGTTTCCAAAATCAGGCACATAAACCTAGCTGATGATATAATGTAGCAAATGCCACAAGAGGGATAGGGAGAAGGTTATAGCTTACGGGATGGTTAATATGTTAAAAGTTGACACAGTACTTAGAGTAAAAGAAACATAGTCTAGTTATTGCAGAAAGCATCCTAGATTCTTATCCCGTACTTGTTCACCCAAAAATTGAGGGAAATGAATTTAGATGAGATGCCTGCCTAGAATATAAAGCAATCCAAAAACAGTGAAGGGAAGAATATGAACTCTCCCAGAGATTAGTGTTATAATGTTAATATAGTAAGATACCTAGCAAAAGAGTCAGTTTCGAAAGTAAAAAATTCCCTGGTACTAAGGTCAATTCAACATAAGAACAAAAGGAATAACACCACACACAATGCTTACAATCCCCGACTGTGGTGGCAGTTTCAATATTTCCGCTCAATCCAAATTCTAGTGGAAAGTTTTCTTGAGTGATCTAGAGAACAAAATAAAAATTTTCAAACATATCAATCAACTCAATTGAAGATAAAAACATGAATAACTGAAAAAGAAAAAGCCAGAGGTGAGTATCTGTTAGGAGCCTCTAGTTTAATAGACTAGAGACTAGAATATTATTGATAGTATTCAGTGCTTCTACATTGATATTACAAGGTGAATCCGTGGATCACCTCCTACACAAGAGCTATAATGCTCCTCAGGGAGAATGTTGATTCTCTCTGTCTATGCTCTTACTATTTTCTTCTGCCTACCTCCTCTCTTCTCTCACCCCCTTACATAGATCCCCTAAGGTACATTCTGTTATTCTAACTACTTTGCCACCTCAGCTGATAGCTAATTACCCTCCTGCCCACGGTTCTGTCTTCTAGAATGCACCTTCTACACTGCCGGTTTATCCCTTCTCCTAATGTCCCTCTCATTCTCTAAGTCATCCTCTTCCCTATAGGTTCTATCAGTATCATCCGAACTCTAAGGCCATATCATTTTGTGACAAAAGAAAAAGCCCAAGGATCATACCATGGTGCCTCACCATGTGTTTTCATACAATGTTTGAGAATAAACAAAATAAGCATTTCTTCAGCAGTCGAGTGAGAAATCATAAATTAGTCCACAGAAAACACTTTTTTCTCGGAGTTAATTTTCAACAAAAAGGATCATATATCAATGACAGTTTACCTGAGACATGAAAGCATGTCAGGATCCAATGGTGTACCTGAATATTGGACTCATATAACTCTAAATTGAAGCAAATTTTTAAATATTGAACTCAACAACAAAAATTTCTATATATATATACTCAAACTGCACATCTACGTCCATGTATTTCCTCATGAGCTGAACCATGGACGAAGTGAAATTGGCCAACATCTGGCATTCTTCATGACTTTTGGCCTCGGATACAATTCCATGAATTACCAACTTCTTAAGATTTTGACAACGTTCTAGCAGCCCCTCAATCCAGTGTGAGAAGAGATCATTAATTACAACCCAGCCAAGCTCCAAGACAACCGCACTTCCCCAAGTTTGAAGAACCTTGTAAGCCATGGAGAAGCACTCCATCTCTTAAGTCGTAGCCCAAAGAAAGATCGGTAAGTTGTGGAAAGCAAACAGCAATAGTTTCCAAATCCACAATTTCGTCTTCATCATCGAAGGCCACATCCGAAGGACGAAGCTTTCTCAACCTTGACGATTTCGAGATCATCTGGTAGAACTTTGGCCAAATAATTGTAAAGTTGCTGACATCTACAATTTCAAGATTATCAACTGTCTCACCAATATCAAGATGTATAACACTAACATCATCAATTTTAAAATGCTTCAAGGTCCCTTTCCCAATGAGTTCAAATAGTTCAAGGGCACAATCTTTCAAGTGCAAGCACTCAATAGTATCTGCTTCAATTATAAACTTGTCCAAAACTGATTGCTTCTACATAGATACACTTCAGTGTAGGACTGTTACAGTTCAACAGTCACCTGTGCATCAGACATTGCATTATCAGGGTTGACAAGTTCCAATATTTCAATTTTTGGGCATGCAGTAAGCAAAAGACAGAGATCCAGTGCGGAATACTGACAAAACTCAAAGAAAGCGATTTAAGACAAGGGAATCTTTGGTAATAGGGTTCAACCCCTGTAATCAAAGTATGGGACAATGCTAAAATTTTCAAGCTTCTGCCTACCACAAATGTCAATAATGATATTGGAGTTGTCCGAACATTATAAAACAATCTTCGTAAGGTTTCCCTGGTATACAAGAGCCAAGCAATAACTGTTGAAGCTGAAAACTCATCCACATCATCCATCAAAATTGAGAGACCTTGCAACCCAGTGGTTTGAAATATTGTTTGAGTGATCAATATTTCGAGCCGACTAGTTGTAAGATCATGATAAGCGGACCAATCATTAGAATTAAATGAGAGTGTATGCAGATGTTTACGGCAAGCTTCTCGCCACTTCCGGCATGTTGCAGAAGCAGTCACAACATCCCTTGCACCTCCCAGCTCAGACAATATGTTACCAACGACCTCAACAGGAAGGCGCTCCATCACCCGAGCAACGAAGTTTGGGTTCCAAATGCAGAATTAGGGCTTCCATCAAACAGAAGATGCTCGTTACGCATGACATAAATAGCCAATTCTTTGTCAATCACCATATTACACTTAAACCACTAAAGAAAGCTTCTTGCTTGCAATGACAAAGGTTTTGTTCCACTGCATAAGCGAAACAGGTACTCAATAAAAAGAATAAGCAATTGAGACTAGGAAATCAGCGAATGATTTCAAGGATAAAATTTCAAAAGGAAGAAATGGTGAACATTTCGACGACGCAAGCATGTATGAAAAGCAATACAAGCAACAAATCCACTCCTTCTTAGAAGGTAGTAATACGGATATCATCCAAAACAGAAAATGCTAAAAGATACAGAAACAAAATATGGGAGGAGAAATTTATTGGGAATTCGAGCTCCGGCGGGAACTCAATAGTCAATCAACAAAATCGCAGCGAAACAAAAAAAGAAACCAAATTATCCCGCCTGTTAAAGATTTATTTTTAATATATCCTATTTTTATTTTTTACATTTTAATCAGACGTGAGAATTTCCGTAATTTTAAAGATATGCCTTAATTGAAGATTGCATTCTTTTGAAAGTGGATAGTGCATAAAATTTGAATTAGAAATATAATGAGTGTGGTTCTTGGGCTGTCGTGTATGGTGTGTGATTGCAAGGAGTCTGCGCACATGCCCTTGTCTTTTTGGTGAACCATGCTGGAGTGTAGGCTGCCGATTTGATGTTGCTCTGTTGTGCTTTTGATCTTCTGTTTTGAGCAGTGGTTGTATTGGTTTTGACGTGGGCGATACTGGAGTACAGTGATTATGTGTTAATGTTGAAAAGGATTTGCTAGCTGTGCACATGAGTTTTGCTTCAGCTGAATAACGTTGTTTTTGTGAGAATTGCTGCTGTTTTGTTTTGCCCCTCTGTTGGGCTGATTGCGTAGGTATTTTAAGCGGCCCTTTTTACAGTCTCAATTATCTTTGATAAGGAGTTCACACATGATGTGGAGCTGTTGATTCTTTGGGCATTACTGGACAGTTGTTGATTGCGGCACAGAGAAGAATTATAGTTGGTGAATGCGTGACTTATTGTTGCAGCAACTTATTTATATTGGTGAACAATTTCAGATCTGAAAAATTGTTATTTCTTGTTTTATTTGTTTATGCTTTTGAATGGAAATAGTTAGGAAAATCCTCTGACGAGGTTAACACGAGTCGGTCGTGTTATTGGGCGTGAAGATCTTTCACGGGTA
>JANKOE010000008.1:11154123-11165816 GCA_026284465.1 Erythroxylum citrifolium
CAAAGGCTTAATGACCTTGTTTACATTACCTATAATTTGAGAATGAAGAACAAGTATTTTATACAAGGACGTAGCTACATTATAACTTGGGGGGCCATGGGCCCCCCAAGTTTTAAAAAAAAATATTTTTAATATATATATATATTTAAAGATATAGTTATTTAAGGGTCTGTAATGTACTGGGCCCTCTAAAATTTAAAAAATTAATTTTTAGGCCCCCCTAACTTAAATTTCTGACTCCGTCACTGTGTGCATGTGTAGTTTGAGTCAATCGTTTGGAAAGTTCATAAATTCAGATCATAAATGTTGGACTAGCTAGTGAGAGTTTTACGATGGATTATCTCTATCATTTGGACTTAGGGATGAGGTTATGGAGTAAGAGACGTCGAGGACTTAATTGATTCAAAATGGAAGAGTTTGAGGGACTTGTAGAACAAAAAAGAATTTTGGAGGGCGAAACCAAATAATTTTTTTAAAAAAGTCCAGGAACTGTTACACTCATGGTTGCTTTCCAACATATGTCGCGGCCAGAGTCGGGCATTTGGTAGCATAACGCATTGTCACGTCGAGACAGTGACACGTAAGTTACAACACGTGAAAACCACGGTCTATCCACGTTCAAGATTACCTCGGACAAACTCGCAAACAGACAAACCAAGAAACGGATTAAGTGCAGAGGAAGTAAAGTAACTCGATTTTCTTTCAAGTTATGCTAATAACGTCCAAGCTGCTTCTTAGTATTTTGTTTGCGAATTAAAACGAGGAAGAAGATAGATGATGTCGGGAGTATCTGAAGAGACGCGGATGTCACTACAGGCATCGTCGATGTTTCCGGGGTTTAGGTTTTCGCCGACCGACGTTGAGCTCATTTCCTACTACCTCAAGAAGAAGATGGAAAGTGCTGACACGTGCGTGGAAGTAATTCCCGAAGTCGAGATTTGTAAACACGAGCCCTGGGATTTACCTGGTAATTTAAAATAATTATTTATATATCACCAACCCTTTCCTTCTTTATCCTCAATTTAAGCTTTTATGGATACATAACTTTTAATTAAACAATGAAATATTGTTGCAAGTAACAGTTACTAAGGTCTATGATGATGATTTAGTTATTTTTACATTATGAATTTTAAAGATTGAAATAAGATTTAAAGATCGTATGGTTTCTCGTCCTCCAATGAGATTGATATGAGAAGTTTCACTATTTTCAAGAGTTTTTCAGAAGTAAAGAATATGACGCTGGATGAACTTATGTTCTCCTATCAATCCAAAGTACAATTTCTGTTTTATCCTCAAAATAATATCGAGACTTTGCTTGGTTCTGAAGTTCCAATGTGGGTTTTGTGCATGAACTAAGGTGATATTTTGTAACCGATTAGCTTTTGGATCGTCTTTAACCAGGGAAATCTGTCATTCAATCTGAAAATGAGTGGTTCTTCTTTTCGGCTCGAGGAAGGAAATACCCAAATGGTTCGCAAAGTAAGCGGGCAACTGAACTTGGTTATTGGAAGGCAACGGGAAAGGAGCGGAACGTGAAGTCAGGTTCTGATGTAATTGGTACAAAGAGGACTCTTGTGTTCCACGTTGGTCGTGCACCAAAAGGGGAAAGAACAGAATGGATTATGCATGAATATTCCATGAAAGGAAACTCCCAGGTCAAAGTCTTCACAATCCTAGTCATCAAAATTATATATATACGACAGAAAATATATATTTCTTAGGACTCTTGGGTTGCAATCTTGTGTACATTATGCCATTAATTATCTTAGTCCTTTGAGTTTTGCTGCTTTATCAACCTGTAGGCAGAAGTATTTCAATTTCTGTGCTTAAATTAGTCACTATCATGTCTGTTTGATTGAGAATTTTGTTTGTTTGGACACCCCAACAAATTAAATTCCCTCTGCCTTCGTAGTACCATATGTTTTGTTAGTTCTATTGGTGACAAAAGAAGAGCTTGGAATGTGTTCTTTTATCCTGTGTTTGGTTACTTTCCCGGTGACAGGGACAGTAGACAAGACCTAAAAATTTCGCTTGTTTGGTTTATGTCTTTACATTTGCGTCCCCTATCTCCGGAAGACAAGGATGTGAATTTGTGTCCCTCTCAAAAAGGGAGGACCGCAACAAATAAGCTCCCTTATTATCTTTCTGTCTCTAGTAAGGAATCAACTATGCCCCCTATGAAGAGTCTAAATACGAGAAAAAGACTGAAGTTCCCGTCTTTTAAGTATGAAGCAGAAAAAACTGGCTTCAATACATTGTCTTAACTCTTTAAAAAAAATGTTTCAATTGCCAATTATGACTTGCACGCTTCCTTTTCTTTTAACTCCTTGCTCTTTCTCTTCGAATGTTGCAATGCCTGCAGTCTGTAATCATTCTAGATTTCCATCTTAAAGTATACATGTAGTAGGATGGTGGGTTTATGATGGTTTACTTATAATTTAAGATAGAAGGCTACAAGCGTAACTATTTGTTATCGTAGCAAATCATTTGTGATGACATAAGAAAAACTCAACTCGAGCTCCACCTTTGTTTTTCCCCCCTTTTTTTACTTTTTCTATCCTTGGATTCTGTTGCACCGATGAGAAAGTGGGTTTATCGGAAAGAGTCTCGTTATCAATTAGGAGCAAGGCTGCATACTACAAATCATTTTAGACCCCGCTTCTTGTTATTTTTGTTGTTGTTAGTTAGTTTCTGAAGAGAAAGATCTTGAAAACTATTGAGAAGTTCTTGTAAACGACGAACATCAACATTATTATGTATTTTCTTTCTTCAAAAGATCAGGCATAGGTACTTATTTAGATAGAGATTGCAAGCTGTACGATAATGTCACTGGCAATTCATTTTCTAATGGAGAAACATCAATGTGCTTAAACTGGAGGTATATTCTTTCTTCATTCACTGCTTTATCTTCCAGACAGCCTATGCTTTCTGTTGTTACGATTAAACTTCAGGATTCATTTGCCAATTAAGATTGTGAACATACACTAAAATATGTATGAAAGGAAGTGTCTGCGTGATTTAATGTAGTCGTGAGATTTATAAGAAAGTAATTTTCACTTGTAAGATGCTTTGTTTCCCAAAATTGACAGGAAGTATGTTCGTGAAATGTAGGATTCTATGGTTGTTTGCCGTTTGAGGAAGAATGTTGAGTTCCGATCTAATGACACATCAAGTCGAGCTTCTCTAAATAAAAGTCCTCTTTCGAATGCGCAGAGCAGTGGTAATGCTGGTTCAGAAAGTGTTATTGACCGGACAGGAGTCTCTGAAGGGGAAAAAGCTGAATGCTCAAAGAAACGTAGTAGCGGTAATGATTCTTTCTCAATTGAGCAGCCTGATTCTGCATCTGAATGTGAACAAAAGCTATCAGATGGGATTACCTTGGCAGAATCTTCAATTCTCCAGAAGGTGCTTGATTGTTGGCGAAACTTCACCTTTATCATATCATATTTCTATTCAGTGGGCTTTGGTTACAGAATGCAACTGATGCAATAGCGTTGATCTTCAGATAGAAAGTTATGGGCCCAATATCTTTATGTTCACGACCTATAAAATTGTGATTTTTGATGAGAAGTTTTTGTCTTGAATACCAGGATTTTGATTCCGAAGACGACTTCTATGCCGATATACTGAAGGATGACATAGTCAAACTGGACGAAACTTCATCGTTGAACATTCCTGGGTTCCTTGCGGTTGCTAGCAGGCCTGCCACAGAGAATAGTTTCCAACACCTATTCTCACGAACACTTCCAATGCCGGCATCTCCTTTCCTAGGAGCAGCAAACCAGAGAGTCAACTTGAAGAAGCCAGCATTGGCAGAGGCGTTTGAGAAGGTGGACTCTGGACAGAAGGGAAAAGAAAAAGGGAGGAGGCCGCACAACTCACCAAAATGTGTGTTTAGTGCACTCTCACGACAAATCGGTACTCGGGGGCTGATATCTGTAGTTTCAGTTATCATGGTTTTTTTGGTTTTGTTGGTTTCATTGTTGGGAGGCTCCCAGCAAGTCAAAAGGATTGCCTATGCCACCATATACAAACTCTCTCCGCACTGAATGTTGCAAGGTGTTCTGAGTCCCCCCCTTGCTCCAACACCAGGATCACTTTGTCTGTCAACAAATAATGTGCTAAGTTGATCTTTTTCTTTCTTTTTCCTTTACTGTTCTCGGATAAAGCCTTTGGTGTGTTTGAATTCTTACCAGGATTTTCTAGATTTTTAATTTTGGATGAACCTCCCGTTTCCACGTTACTACAGTCGCACACACGGCTATAACAACTTATGCATTCACTTCCTCAAACATATTTAAGGGGAGCGTAGTTAAAAGGGCCAGCTCGTGTAACGAGAAATGTGGAAAGGTCAACAGCAGCATTCACTACAGTGCCAAATGCCATTCCCAGAAATATAAAAGAGGCAAAATCTTTTCTCGAGTCGAGATGCCTGATTTTGTTGTCACTTGTTAAACCAATCCTTGAACACCATCATGTATAAATCACTACACCAGCAGTGACTTGGAACATCGGAGAACATACTGTCAATAAGAATCATGTCCAACATCTGAACTGGACCCGTGTTTCCAGATGAATATTTGTATCATGATCCCCTGACAAAAAGTATCTATGAAAAATATATGCGTGGGATCGTTGGAAATATCACCGCCTCCAAACTTTGGTATCGAAGTTCACATTACTTCTTCGGGCTGATCAGAACGTACAATTCTCTGCTCCATGGAGGCTAAGAATTACAATGGTTTGATACTTGACGGTTATCAATTAATGTTGAGTACCTGTTACATTGGTTGATCTAGCTACTCTTCCGGTCCCTCTTTAGGTTACCAATATCTGTTAGGACCTATATATCTGGATAAATACTGGCTTGAAGAGAGATTGGTTACAGGGTAATTAGCCCTTAACTTTCAAAATTTTTGCATATCTTATATATGTTTGTGTATGTGTGTGAGACGTGTGTGCAGGAGGCTAGCCTAAGTCTCAAACTGCTTTGCATAAATCTTTTGATAGTGTTCCTTTTTATTGCTTAGAAGTCTTATTTACATCTCTCTACGAAAAAACAAAAAACAAAATGCACATCAAGCACCTTGTAAGGTTTGACAAATTGATACTGAAAACATTACAAGATTGTGGTGATGTAATTACAGTGGTGTTTGGTAATTGAGTGAACCTCTAATTAATCCCTATAGACACATTAGAAACTATCTTGGGCATGTAATAGTTGGCGGACAGAACATAGGAGCCATTCAGAAAAGGCTAACTCACCTAGGGTATGGGCCAAGCCAAGGCCTATTTAGGAACATGAGACAATACGTGTGAATTTTCGTTTGAATCAAATTGAGAAATCTATTACAAGGACCTAAAGATGGTTGGAGGAAATTCAGGTGGGACAAATCGACGAGTTGGTGTGCTAGACATGCACTAACCTTGCTAAAAAATTATGCTACAATAGGTGGTGGCACGAACTAGTCACAGGCAAAAGTTCTAGATCTAAAGTATTTTGATGGCACTTAAGATGTAAAGGCACTAGAGAATTTCTTATGAAATAGATAGCAATATTTTGACATTGTTAGTCTCTTAAATGGATACAGTCATGCTTACAAGCGTGTATGTAGCTAGCTGGGGATGCAAAGTTGTACTGAAGAGCTTGATTGGATAACAATTTAGAAATGAGAAGATAGGGGATAAAAACATGGAAAGTTATGATCCATAAATTGAATGACTAATTTCTTCTTTACAATACGTTATAAGTTGCTCTGGAATGCTTACAAAAGTTATTACAAAAGGGAACAGTTCAGAGATACGTAAATGCATTTACATCCATGATGTTGGACATCTAAAAGATGTTTGACAAAGACAACCTTTTTAATTTCGTAGCTAGGTTTCAGATGTGGGCACAAATTAAACTACGTCAACAAGGGGTGCAAAGGCTTCTTCATATAATTATACCGGTAGAATGTTTGGTAGACTTACATCTGAATAAGGATAAAGAGGTAATATGGACCTTTAACTTGTCTAAGCATTAGGTGAAAAAAAAACATGGAAACGACAACCCGAAATATGATGGAAAAACGATGCAATATGATAAGGAAAAGAGCTAAATGTATGGTAATGGATTTGCTTCGAATGGGCATAAAAATAATAGAAACAGTGGGTCTTTGATATGCAATAGACGACACTTTATGCCAAAGTGTCTAAAACAAGAAAAACTTAATACAATTGAGGCTGAAGATGAAAGTGAGTGTAAAGTAGCCATATGGGTGCCCATTATAGCTGTTGAATACTTTGTCAAGCAAAGTGTGTGCTACTCATTCTTCACTATTACATGTATCAATTCAAATAAATAAGGCAAAAGTAGTGATAATGGTTGACACGGGTGCTATAAATGGTTTCATTGCAAACATAATTACTGTTAAGTTTTAATTGAAGATGAGTAAGACCACAAACCATTTGAGTGAATATGAAAGTTAAGGATGTGGCTAGTATATCTTATAATGTGCTCATTGAGATGGATGGTTAGAATAGAAAGATAAACATGATGGTGATACCATTTGATGATTTTTAACATAATCCTCAGTATTGAATTTCTCCAATTATATAAAGATGTGATATATCAACATTTGAATAGAATAATGTTCATATATAAGCATAAACCTTGCTTCGTAAAATGTCGAGATCTTAATAAAAAGAGGAACATTGGTAAATCATCAATCATTTCAACTATAATGCCAGGGTAAAGGTTGAAACATGTTGAGCATACTTACCTTATTGCTATGGTTGAAGTGAAGGAAGGTATTATGATAGAAGTCTCGAATGAAATTGTCCTATTGTTGGAATCATATCGAGATGTGATCTAACAAAATTACCTAAGAAATTACCTTAAAGGAGAGTAATAAATCACAAAATAGAATTAGAAATTGGTGTAACTTGTCTTGCTCGTGCTCCAAATCGGATGTCTTTGTTAGAATTAAAGAAATTGTAGAAACAATTGAATTATTGGAAGCAGGCATGCAACCCTTAAAAGTTCCAAACAATGCCCCAGTTCTTTTCTAGAATAAGGCAAATGGATCATGAAGGATTTGTTTCAATTGTTAAGTATTAAATAAGGTGACCATGAAGAGTAAGTATCCCATTTTCTTCGTATAAGATCTTATAGATAGGATGAGTAAAGCTTTTATATTTATAAAGCTAGATCTTTGCTTAAGATATTTATATGCTTGGGTTGAGGAAGGTGAGAAATCAAAAATCACTTATGTAACTAGGTATGATGCAAGTGAAATTTTAGTAATTCCTTTCTAATTGACCAATGCATCTACTATGTTTGCAATCTTATAAATAATGTGTTATATGAATTTTTAACTGACGTCATAATTATGTTCCTTAATGTTATTGTGGTCTATAACAACTACATGTAAGAGCATCTGGTTTATTTGGAACAGGTGATAGAATATTTGAACAAGAACTAGCTATATGTCAAAACAGAAAGTGTGATTTTGCTAGATGAAAAATTAAAATTTTGGAACACTTAAGTAGGTAAAAATGAAGTTCGAATGAATCTGAAGAAAGTGCAAGCTATTATAGAGTAGTCAGCCACTATGAAAGTGACAAAATTACAATCCTTTCTCGATCTTGCAAACTATCATCAAAAGTTTATCTACATCTACTTTCAAAAGGTAGCACCTCTTATGAATTTACTAAAAAAGGAGAAATGCAGCTAGACATCTCAATGTATGGATGGCTTTGATAAGTTAAAAGGAGGCCATTTCATTGGGATCTATTTTGAGATTGTCAGAATTTGAATGACCTTTTGAAATCGAAATGGATGCCTTAGATAAAACAACTGGAGGTGTATTTGTTGGACAATTTTGTCCTTTCCCATAAATTTGGACAAATATTAATTGTACATTTTGGTTTTTAAATAAATTATTGGTGAAGTTACATAATTTGATTCGGATAAAGATAATAAAGTAGCCCAATAAGTGATTTAAATTAATGGGTAAAAGTATGGGTAAAAAATAGATCCCAATTAGTGTGGACCAGATTAATATCGGCCCTGTGATGGGGAAGATCGATATGGAAGCTATATAAAGGTTAAGGTCTCCTGCAGTTGCTCATATCAATCATAAACATAAGAAATCTTTAACTTGTTAGGATAGCTTACGTATTGAGAAAATTGTAGAAAGCATTAGCTCGTGTCCCAATAAACACTTTCTGAAAAAGTCCCAAGAGATTCGTGATCGTTTGGAGCTTATAATCAACATCGAAATCAGAGATGGAACCGAAACCAAGTATTCTGTATTACCTTCATTTTTAATCATTTCATGTAGATTCGGGGTACGTAATAAGATTTATACTACATACTACAGTATTGGTTCATGAGGGACATCTTGTGGCCTTTGAGAATAGAAAAATAAATGATACAAAAAATGGGTCTCTATGGGTGTAGCGTATCTACTTATTAGAGTTGAATTTGCAGTATGAATAGACAATATAGCAAATTCTTTCTTGAAAATGCAAAAGAAACTATTAGCTTAGTATCAAAGATGGCAAGATTTCTTGATTGAGTATGATTTCACTTAAATGCACAAACTAGAAAAGTGTAACCAAATAGTTGATGCCTTTAGTAAGAGAGAGGTGTTAGGAGCTTACTATAATATGTTCCGAATTGAAGTAGAATTAATGAAAAAATTAGCAAAATGGCAAGCTTGACACTAGTTATTGTTAGTTGGTGCAAGAAGTTCAAGATGGCATGAACAAATGGTATTGGCATAATAATAGGCTACTTATAGGAAAAGGTGGAAAGTTATTTGTTCTTTGATTTGACAGAATTAAGAGATAACTCATACATAAGTCATATGATTCACAGTAAGTAGGACATCTAGGAAGGGAATGGATGATGACATTATTTGTCACGTTCATATGTTTGACTTAATATAATGTAACAGCTCAGACCACCCGCCTATAGACATTGTCCGCTTTGGGCTCCAAGTTCTCACGGTTTTGTTCTTCCCCCTCCTGGGAAGACGCGCGGTCTGGGCTGTTACAAATAGTATCAGAGCTGGTACCCGAATTGTTGTGCCAACGTAGGACGTTGGGCCCTAAAAAGGACTGGGCTGTAAGGGGGTAGATTGTGAGATATCACATCGGTTAGAGAGGAGAATGAAGTACGCCTTATAAAGGTATGGATACCTCTCTCCCTCAAGATGCATCTTCCCAGGAGGGGGAAGAACAAAATCGTGAGGGACTTAGAGCCCAAAGTGGACAATATCTGTAGGCGAGTAGTTTGGGCTATTACATATGGGGCAAAACATTAAAACCAACTATTGAACTTATTTAGTTTGCCAGTAAGATAAGGTGGAGAGGTAAAAGCAAAAGGAATTGTTAAAGCCTCATGATTTTATTATAAAATTTTTGAAAATTAATGGCAATGCCTTAGTGCTGGTGGTGGTATTTTGATTCATCAAGTATGTTGTTCTCATTATGGCTACAACATCTTACCTAAAATAAATTGCAATTGACTTATTCTATTAAGATATTGTGAAGCACTTTGGTGTTCCACTTGATGTAGTAAGTAATTAGGGCACTCAATTCATTGATAGACTTTAAACTTCTTTGTTCAAATGATAGGGGTTGAATTAAAGTTCTCTATACAAGTCATCCATAAATAGATAAGCAAACCGAAATGATAAATGTATTGATATCTTAAGGCATTATGTGAGTTCCAACCAGTTGAAATGATAAATGTATTGATGGCTTGAGGAATTATGTGAGTTCCAACCAATAAAACTGGTTGGAACTGCTGGACAACATGAAGTTTGTGTACAACCTATAATGGTCTTCCTCCATAAAAAAAAAAGAACTAATCTAAATTAGTGTTAGGCCAACAACTCCTCACTCCATTGGAGATGACAAAGTAGTAGATGGGAGACAAATTTCCTACTACTTATACATATATTAGGGACGAATAAGATATGTTGGAAGAAAAAAAATAGTGGATTAGCATTATCAACGGTGGACTTTAATGTTAGGGACAAAGTATTGTTGAAGTTCCCACCCTAAATCCAAAAGGGAAAGATAAGTGGGAAGACAATATAAAAGGGATTAATTATAAAATATGATAGTCCCTTCTAAATCATCAAGAAGGCAATGTTGCCTATTACTTAAGTTACTTAAAAGGCTAAAGGTTCATCATACTTTCCATGTGAGTTTTCTATATACGTTCCATAAAGACATGGAGGAACCAAAACAAAGTAAGCCAAAATATACCCCTCCGATGATGTATAAGCAATTTGACAGGGACACAAGCAAGATCCTTGATCATAACATAAGAAAAATTGGTGGATGAAATTTCTTGTCTAATGGTTTGTAACCTCAAAGAAGCCCAAGGTGTGTCGTATATACCAACAAAATCGAGCACACTAGTAATACAACATAAACACCAGCCATCAAACATTACACCACCAACAAGGATCAAACATACGAAAACACTTTCTCTATGTACCATTTCTTAACCATATTTGTAAATTAGGAGAATGTAATAAAAAATAAAATTGAAACTATGAAGACATGATAATAGAAAGGTATGAATATATTCACATTTATTAAGCTCAAAATTTTACAAATATGAGAGGATAGGGAAAGCATGGTATTATTTTTCATTTGATAGACAACATAAAATAAATCCTAAAATTTATACAAACAATTGTCCCATAATAGTTGAGCTAAGGAAATATAAATGCAACAAGTAAAATGGTTAAAAATAAATTATGTACATTGGCAAAAGCAAATACAAGAACATATGGTAGTTAAAATAGATTAAAATTTATATATATATATATATATATAATTAGTTTAATTTATCTATAAATAATCATTCATCTTCTTATTTTAAGCATCAAAAATAAATTCATTCACTAAAGGTAGAGCTTGTAAAGTTCTAATCTTATAGATTTTAAATTGTAAATTAATATTTGAAAAGGTTAAAAAGTAATACCTTTACTATAATTTTCAATTTTATAAAAACCACATTTATCATTTAATTTTATTAAAAAGTCATCTTAATAATATTATAAGTAGACAAAATTTTCCTTTCGTAAGCCATTTGTAAAATAAAAAAACATAAAAGTCTATGTGAAACCTTCATAGCAACATGGCAAGTGGGTAACCCGAATCTGTCAGTAGGCAACTCAAATTGGTTAGGGGTAATTTGAATTAGTTAGTGGATAATACAAATTGGTTAGTGGGTAATCCAAAACTTTACCCGATAATAGGTTAAAAATACTATTCATTTGACTATTATTAGTTGGGTTAGAACTTCTTAATTATTCTTCTTCATTATTGAATGGGATTGAGATGAGACGAGAAACTAAAATTGAGGGAAGAGGAAAAGTTTACGTGTTGTCCAAATTGAAGGTGAGTTTTGCTTTTAAATAATTCAAAATCAAAATAAAAATTGGGTTATTATCCGTATAATTATTCTAGCAAGTGATACCAAAGCCTAACTAGAACGTGCATTTCTACTTTTCATATACTCTGTTGTTATATTATAAATGAATCCTCCACTTCATAATGTAAGTTAGATATTATTCATTATTTAAAAGTGTTAGGCACTACTTATGTTGGGCCCCGATTCCTTTTAAGCTTGTTTAAGTAATTTGAGGATTTTAGTTTGATGATTTTTAATTTGATTGGAA
>JANKOE010000008.1:11235962-11247708 GCA_026284465.1 Erythroxylum citrifolium
GTATATTAGTAATTTAAGATATGTTTGTTTCATATGCTTATTAGATTGTTGAAATGTTTTGATTTCGATTAATGTACTTAAATGTTGAACATCTCTGTTTGTTTACTATTAGTAATATATAACTTTCAGCTATTGGATTACTTTTGAAATGCACCCATGTGAACATCTCTGTTTGTTTGACTATGTGTTCGTGAGTTATTAGATTACATATGCGTGCTTTTAATTTTTTTGCAAAGTTATTTTTATTATATGTTATTTCTTTGATAACTCTTACATTGTCGTTCTTTTATTAGGAATGGCTATGGCTGCCCGTGGGGGGAGAAAGAATAAGCAACATTGGAAGGATAATGAGGTTAAAGCTTTGGTTGACGTTTTGCAAGAACTAGCTTGCGATCCTTTATGGAAAGTGGATGGGGGATTTAAGAACGATTACATGGTTGAAGTACACAAGATGTTGCTGAGCAAGATTCCTAATTTTGATAAGGATGTCGATCCCCACATTGACTCTATGATTAAATGGTTAAGAAACAAGTACAATCTAATTTCTGAAATGTGTATGCAAAGTGACTGTCAGTGGGAAGATGTCGAGCATAAGATCAATTGTGAGAAACAATGGTTTAATGAATGGTGCTTGGTAAGGACATCTAACTCAAAAGTTGATTGAACTCTTATTTTAGTAGTTTTTTTCTCATAATTATAATATTATCTTGTTATTACGTTTTAAATCTTCTTCTTCTCGTAATTCTTTTTTACAGAATTACAAGAATGCAATTGGAATGTGAAACTTTAAATTCCCATATTTGCGGAAACTAGACATGGTGTGGGGTAAAAATAGATTGACGAAACTCAAAGCTGAGGATATAACTGAAGCAAGTGCTAAGGCTAATAGCCTAGATAATATGATAGCGTGTTCTTCATCGGACAGTGAAGATGAATTTGTGGTATCTGATACACAAGGATCCTCGGCTATTCCTTTAAGTAGCCATGGAGTAAAAAGGCGAAAAAACTTGTCATCAAGAAAGGAAAGTTCTTATAAGAAAAAAAGACCAGCAACACTTCAGAATATTATTGAGTTATGGTTAGACAGTTTCCCTTTTAAGTTTGAGTCTATTTGCGAACAAATGACCTCACAATATGTAGCTATTACAAATGCTTTGATTGCGAAGTCTAAATCTAATTCCCTAACTGATGAAAAGATGTAAAAGCACATCAGAGAACTTCTTAATATTGACATATCTCAAATGAATGTTAATAAGGCTGCTGTGTTATTATGTGATGATCTTACTAAAGTTCAGGTTTTGTTCGCTTTGCCAAGTTATTTAAAAAAGACTTTTGTACTTAGATTCCTCTATCCATCTTTTAGTCTATGAATCATTCGAGGAACGAATTAATATTTTTGTAAGTATTATAAACTTATGATGCGATTAATGTTGACTAATCAGGTTATTTTGTATTAGTTGGGTCTTTCATAGTTGTTATGCAAACAATGTTTGTAGTGTTAACTTGGTTATTTTGCATCAATTGAAGGCTTTTGGTTAAGGTATTGTGTATACGACAGATATTTTACATCATTTGCATTATCAGAAGAATGTAAACTATATTAAACTATGTTACTTGATTTTACTATAGCAAAGGAATGTTGGATATTATGGTTATGTCGATGAATTGTACAATATTTTGGATTATTAAATTATATTTTGAGGATATGATGTAACTAATGATATGTTGATGCAAGAAACTATTGGAGTATTTTTTCTTCAAGAGCTATTGGAAATGAAATACCGCAATATATTTGATTTTAAATATTCTATCATTATAAATATGGTGCATAAAATATAATTAATTAAAACATATTTAAAATTTGATGTAAAACAAAATTTTAACAAATTTTTATTTCTCAAGATTTTTAATAAACCAACCACCATTAATGGTAATGATAATCATTTCTTCATTTTAACCAACCATCACAATTATAATGATTATATCCATTTCCATTCTTCACTATATTCATTTATATCCATTTCCATTATTCACTATATTCATTTTTACTCTCATTCTCATTGCCATCTGTGAACTAAGCGTCTCCTAAAACTTTTCTTTTCAGTAGTTAACAATGAACCACTATACCTTAGATACCAAAATACGACCTCTACTACTTTTCAAAAGTTAGACCACCTAGACGTACTAGATATAAAGTCGACTACTACGTGGCAGACTGACAGCTAATATGTAATTAAATATTATTTTCTTAATTTTAAATTAACTAAAATATTTTTAATTATTTTCAAAAAATTAAAACCCAAAACTTAATTTCCCCTAAATTCTAACCTTGATTGCATCTATCCCTCGGCTTTTCTTATTTGCGGCAAATCCCTAAAATCTTCGTGCTTGAATAAGATATAAGAAGAAAACGAAAGAAAACTGGACTAGAAAAGATATTTGCAAGCGACTCGTACAAACCCCCCATTATCAGCCCCTTTAATGTCAAAATTATTACTTCTTATCAATGTTCTTTTCTGCTAAATTTTTGTGAAATTACTTCTATTGCTTTGAACGTTATTGCTCAGGCATTTAAAGGTCATCTCATTTCGCTCTAACATTTATGAGAAATCCTATTGTCATATCCCTACTTGAAATGTCACGCGTTATCAGACTTTGTTCATTATTCATGTTGTCAAGTTTCTCACATGTAAATTTGATTCAACGAGTGAGCAGTTAATATGAGAAGAAAATTGTTATGTTAAAGTTAGAATATTGAAATATACATAGAACATAAGCAAGAAACGGACAAAAATGCATCATAATAAGCTAGTTGGTTCTTTTCAAAACTATCCTCAGAAAATTCAGATTCAAATATAGACTAACTTTCATATTTCTTAGCTCTAGAAAAGAGGGATAAGAGAAGAATGAGAGTGTTTTATTGATTATATTTCCATAACACGTCAAGTGATAAACTCCACCGAATTGGTTATTAGTTCAGTAACAAGATCAAGCCTGAAATAAAATGGCAATCGCCAAAGCTAATCCTTAGAAAAGCCACACCAACAAACATTCGCTCACGACGTCTGATTACCAAGGCAGACTAGCCACAATAGTATCCGCACCATTTTCAGCTCCTTCGTAACGAATAGCAACTCCGTTAGGCATCAAAACTCTAGTCAAAAGCAAAGTTGTCGTGAAATTCTTTAAAGAACCGCCATCAACAATCTGTAAAGAAGCCGAGAAAACAGAAGAAAATTAGCGAGATACGGTTCAAACCCGATGTTCTGTAACTAAAGCAAAGCCTTTTTTCGAGATTAGATACAGACGGTGGTCGCCATATGTGGTTGCTTTGAATGTTTACATTTATACGGTGATCAATTTGAATTAACCTTGGTCGCATAAGATCAGCAAAGCAACAACAGTTCGCAACGAAGATTGGATAAACATAAAGTTGTTTTTATGGTTACATGCGAGGAAAGAGAGACGACTTCCTTCAAGCAACAAACAAGAAGTTATAAACTGGGTTGGTGAAAAACTAGGTAGACGTAGACTAAAGTAAAGCCCACATCTCGTTCCCGTCGTTGGGGAGTGGTTGTTGGCTGGAACCCAGTGGTATCTCTTCCAACTCCCACCTTACCTACCTTGTTTACTATAAATTTAACATTTTTCGCCAAACTAAACTCAAAATCTCGTTATATTTGTTGTTTTTCCGTATTTATCTAAACTTATCTATATAATCTATCACACTGTAACCAAAAACTCTTCTCGCTTGCTATTCTGGAGATATTAGAAGTATCATCCGCTGATTCTCCACTATAGCAAGGAGACACCAACAGAATGTCGTCGTCCTCGCAATCCCAGCAAGTAATCACCTGCAGAGGTACTTCTTCCTATGTTTTAGCATTGTAACCAAAAAACCCAGAAGAAAGGAACCATCTTTCCTTGGATGTTTTTGGATTCATAATACCTTCTTTATTATTCTGTATCTTCCTTTTTCTTTCTTTCTGTTTTCTTCTCTAAACTTCAATGGTTGTCTGTGATCTCTTGGCTATATATATATGTACACATTACTATAAATCAGCTGCGGTAGCATGGGGAAAGGGAGAGGAGTTGGTGATTGAAGAAGTAGAAGTAAGTCCGCCACAGTCCCAAGAGATTAGGATCAAAGTCGTCTCTACCTCTCTTTGCCGAAGCGATCTCTCTGCTCTGGATTCTCAGGTTTACTTTTACTATATTCTTCTTCATTTCATTTACCGTATATCCTTATATTTGTGTCTCCTGTTTTCTATATGTTTTCTTAACTTGCCTAAATTTCTTATTTTCTAAACACGATCCAGATAAATCATCATATAGCAGATTGTGGATCTAATCCATGCTTTAAGACTAGAACCGAGTTGTTTTCATAAGAATCTAACTTTTGATCTGTTTGGAAGTTCATATGTTGTAGAATAATTTTGCTTCACTATCTTTATCCGTGGCTAAATGTCTATTCTAACATGTTTGACTTTTTTTCTGCAGCCCATATTTCCTCGGATATTTGGCCATGAAGCTTCAGGGTATTAACTGCAACTTTGGCTTGTTCATATTCTAGTGCTTGGACACGAGTTGTTCTATTCATTTTTCCCATTCCTTTCAAAGATCCTAGTCCAACAATGTGGGAATTCACAAATATTTGGAGTTGAAATCTAATCGTAAATTGAATATAAAGTGGATACTAGAAAGTTTATCACGAGGTTATTGTACTGTATCACTCGCACCATTTACATCTTGCCAGAAGCTATTTAGGCTTGAACAGATTTTGAGAAGAAGGATGATGGCAATTCGTGTAATTACACTAATAGCTTAAATTTTCAGGATTGTTGAATCTGTTGGATCTGAAGTGACAGAGTTTAGAAAGGGGGATCATGTGCTTACAGTGTTCACTGGAGAATGCAGGACATGCAGTCACTGTACATCTGGTAAAAGCAACATATGCCAAGTTCTGGGGTTGGAAAGGAAAGGTCTAATGCATAGTGATCAGGGGACACGTTTCTCAGTCAAAGGGAAGCCCATATATCATTATTGTGCAGTCTCTAGTTTCAGTGAGTTTACAGTCGTCCATTCTGGATGTGCTGTCAAAGTTAATGCAACGGCACCACTGGAGAAAATATGTCTTCTAAGTTGTGGGGCGGCTGCAGGTATAATATAAGGGTTGTAGGCTTATAGCATTCTCAAATCAAAACATAAAGACTTTTGGGCTTGCAGTTCTATGCTAGTGACTCATACATGAAGCCCCCTTTTGGATAGAATACTCGCACATAAGTTTAAAGTACCATTTCATGTCAAAACTTAAGCCTTTTGGGCTTGCAGTTCAATGCTAGTGACTCATACATGAAGCCCCTTTTTGGATAGAACACTCGCACATAAATTTTTTGTCAGGAACTTATCACAGGTTTCTTCTTTGTTTCTATTGAGGAGAAACATTCTTCACATAAGGAATGCTTTTATCTATGTTGATTTTATACCTTCATTACTGGAGTAGATATGCTGTCATGTTTATCGTTTGAGTCATGCATTATTACAAACTAGTATAACTTGCAGTTAATAGGAAATAAAATGTTGGTTCTAATTTTAGGGATGGGTGCGGTTTGGAATGTCGCTAATGTATTAGAAGGATCAAAAGTTGTCATTTTTGGTCTTGGAACAGTTGGTTTATCTGTAAGTACAGCAGTATTGGGTTCTCTTCCTGTCAATTCCCTCGATACCTGCATAACAGGAAACTGCATTTTCAGTATAACTTCTACTATAGTTTGGTCTTCTGTAATTAGGTTGCACAAGCTGCTAAACTCAGAGGGGCATCTCACATAATTGGTGTTGACATTAACAGTGCAAAGTGTGATAAAGGTAAGGCTGACATTTTACTTTGAACTTCTACGTACAATGCTTTCGAAGCAATTACATATCTCAGTTTTAGTTGTGATTCTTTATGCCTGCAGCAAAGGCTTTTGGAGTGACACAGTTCATCAACCCAAATGAATGCAGTGAGCCTGTTCAACAGGTATCAACTAACTGATTTGCAATTGTTATGCAATACATTTACCTATTTAATTAAGTATATCTGACAAGTTTGGTATAAGACCCAAAATCTTCTATCATCAACCATGAGGAGTATATGTAAGGGACTCGAAAATTTCTGAGATGCCAGATATTTTCAAGGGGATCATAAATAATAAAGCTTTCATAAAATCTGTTCATTTTGATTTGCCTTGGTGTTGAAATTCCAACAGGTTATCAAGCGTATTACAGATGGAGGGGCAGATTATGCTTTTGAATGTATAGGTGACACAGGAATGGTAACCACTGCATTGCAGTCATGTTGTGATGTATGTTCTTCGTACTCAAATTTAGCATTTTTTCGTCAAGAAGTCTCTTGAGTTAAGTTGGTGAAAGGTTTGCTCATTTTGTTGTTCCTTAGGGATGGGGTTTGACAGTTACCCTTGGTGTACCAAAAGTGAAGCCTGAGGTATCTGCTCACTATGCCCTACTCCTTACTGGAAGAACACTGAAAGGATCTCTATTTGGAGGATGGAAACCCAAATCAGATCTCCCTTCATTAGTTGACATGTACATGAAAAAGGTGTGTATCCATCTAATTTTGCTTCGTGTATTACAGTAGCATCAGCATTTGGTTTTCTGACTGCAATTCTCTGCGACGACATCAGTCTAATTAATATGTTGTCCAATTAACCTTAGCTCAAATGGCATAAAATACCCACATCCTCCAGTTTGAGTCCCCAAGTGACAAGAAAAGGAAAATGATTATGCATTGGCTGCTACAGACAGACAATATAATTTTTTTTGGAAAAAACAGACTATAATTCCCTTGAATGTTAGGGGTTATAGTATGCATTGGAATTTAGGAAGAGATTAACACTGCATGCTGCCACAGTGCATTTCCTTGAGACTTGGCATCACTCTGCATATGAATTAGTTCCAAGACTTCACTGCACAATCTGTACTAGGTGTTCAGAAAATATGCACAGATAACTATTCTTTTCACTGTCATGATAGACTTTGTTGACTGAAATGCGACTGACTGTTGGTTGAATATGTAAGCATTAAGAGAGAGTTTCTGTTATCCAACAAAAAAGAAAAAGGTTTCTACGCATTGAACTTCATTTCAGATCCCTCTTATACAAAAGTGTTAGTTTTTTGTTGCAAGGGACTTTGTCCCACATTGAAAATAAGTGAGGGAGGGGGTGGCTCAATAACTATAAATAGACCTCCTCCCCCTTTCATTCAAATATCATCCCAAGTAAAGAAAATATTAGAATGTAAAACTCTTAGTTCTCCTCAATTGGCGAGTAAGAGAAATATTAAGAGTTGTAAGCTTTTTTTTGTGAGTAATTTTGGGGTGTATTGAGGTAAGGGTTTGAGAGAGAGTGTAAACACTAGAGTTTTGAGTTTTGAATGGTGAGTGTAAACACTTGTAAGTGTTTGTTTTTCTCCCCAATAAAAAGAATGTGCAGTAGTTTCAGAGACGTAGGCATAATTTGGCCGAACTCTGTTATCAAATTTTTTGTTGTATGTTTTTTCACTGGTATTCTAGTTGTGTGAAAATAGTTTAATTTCCTTACAATTGGTATCAGAGCCTTGGAGAAATAAGTATGCTATGTAGTTGCTACAGAAGTGGATCCTCTACATCAGAAAACTTACCTTAGGTGTTTTTAATTTTTGGCTACTGAGTGGTGTTATTAAGGAGGTTCTGTCTAGGAGATTGAGTAGTAAGTGGGAGCAATTGTGACCCCTTCAAATTTTTCCTGGGAGCTTTAGCTAAAGTTCTGTCTAAGGAAAATTGGAACTTAAGTGGGACCTGTTGTATCTCCCTACCCAACCTTTCCTGAGAATCGACTTTGATAACCACAGTTCAATAGTCAGAGGAAACTAGAAGCCAGTGGGAGTGATGGCACCAGATGACATGCTCAACAAAATCGATAAGTTTAATGGCACAGATTTCGAATACTGGAAGATGCATATAGAGGATTATCTGTATCAGAAGAACCAGTTTCTACCGCTCTTTGGAAAGAAGCTAGAAAATGTGTCAGATGAAGAATGAGTTATTCTTGACAGGCAGGCCCTTGGAGCAATTCGAATGACCTTATCCCGGAATATAGCCTCTAATATGGTAAAGGCAAAAACCACAAAAGGCCTTACGGAGGAACTGACGAAGTATTATGAAAAATCGTCGACAATAAACAAAGTACATTTGATGCGGCGTTTGTTTAACTTGAAGTTGGCATAAGGCACCTCTGTAAATCATCATATTAATGAACTTAATAAAGTCTTGAACCAATTGAGTACAGTGAATATTGATCTTGATGATGAAATACAGGCCTTAATACTTTTGTTATCCCTCCTAGAGAGTTGGAATGCTATAGTCACTTCAGTGAATAACTCAATGGAAACTAACAAGTTGAAATTCAAGAATGTTAGTGGCCTGATTATTAATGAAGAAACTCGGAGAAAAGAAATAGATGAAGCCTCATCCTCCTCCGACCTTGTCGCAGAATCAAAAGGAAGAAGCAGAGGACGTGAAAAATCTAGATACTGTGATAGATCAAAAGACTGGAGGTCTAAGTCACGGAATCCCACTACTTCCCACTTGAAGCTTGATTTCAATCTGTCTTCACACCTGGTTGATGCATTAGCTCGTTTAGATCTTGTCACTCTTGCAGACCAATTGAAGTTGCACAATTCCAATATTCGATATTTTTTTAGTTTTGGGAAGTAGTGAGATTCCGTGACTTGGACCCCTTGTCCTTTGATCTATCACGGTATCTAAATTTCTCACGTCCTCTGTTTCTTCCTTTTGATTCTGCGGCAAGGGCGGAGGAGGATGAGGTTCCACCTATTTCTTTTCTTCGAGTTTCTTCATTAATAATCAGGCTACTAACATCCTTGAATTTCAACTTGTTGGTTCCTATTGAGTTACTCACTGATGTGACTGTAGCACTCCAACTCTCTGGGAGGGATGACAAAGGTATTAAGGCCTGTATTCCATCATCAAGATCAATATTCACTGTACTCAACTGGTTCAAGTCTTTGTTGAGTTCATTGATATGATGATCTACAGAGGTGCCTTCCGCCATCTTCAAGTTGAACAAATGCTGCATCAAATGTATTTTGTTTATTGCCGACGGTTTTTCATAATACTCTGTTAGTTCCTCTATAAGGCTTTTTGTGGTTTTTACTTTTACCACGTTAAAGGCTATATTCTAGGATAAGGTCATTCGAATTGCTCCAAGGATTTGCCTGCCAAGAATAACCCAGTCTTCATCTTACATGTTTTCTTGCTTCTTTTCAAAGCGTGGTAGAAACTGGTTCTTCTGATACAGATAATCCTCTATATGCATCTTCCAATATTCGAAATCTGTGCCATCGAACTTATCGATTTTGTTGAGTATGTCATCTGGTGCCATCACTCCCACTGGCTTTGAATTACCTCTGACTAATGAACTGTGGTTCGCAGTTATCAAAGTCGATTCTCAGGAAAGGTTGGATGGGGAGATACAATAGTCTCACTTAAGTTCCAATTTTCCTTAGACAGAACTTTAGCTAAAGCTCCCAGGAAAAATTTGAAGGGGTCACAATTGCTCCCACTTACTACCTAATTTGCTTAGATAGAACCTCCTTGATAACACCACTCAGTAGCCAAAAATAAAACACACCTGAGGTAAGTTTTCTGATGCAGATGATTCACTTCTGTGGCAACTACAAAGCATACTCATTTTTCCAAGGCTTTGATACTAATTGTAAGAAAATTAGACTATTTTTACACAACTAAAATACCAGTGAACAAACATAACACAAAATTTGATAACAAAGTTCGGTCAAATTGTGTCTACGTCTCCGAAGCTACTACGCACCTTTTTTATTGGGGAGAAAAACAAACACTTACAAATGTTTACACTCAAAACTCTAGTGTTTACACTCTTTCTAAAACCCTTATCTCAATACACCCCAAAATTACTCACAAAAAAAAAAGGAACTTACAACTCTTAATATTTCTCTTACTCACCAATTGATGAGAACTAAAAGTTTTCCGCTCTAATGTTTTCTTTGCTTGGGATGATATTTGAATGGAAGGGAAAGATGTCTATTTATAATTATTGAGCCATCTCTCGACTTCACTTATTTTCAATGTGAGACAAAGTCTCTTGCAACAATTAAAAAAAACTAGAAGAGGAAAGCTTCCGCATAATTATTAAGTTCATTCGGTCTGCTAATGATATCTGCTTGTTATACAAATGACTTATCGTACGTCCACAGTCTTGCCCTTCTATCCTTTTTGTAAAAGTTTTGGACTTTAAATTTAAGACGAAAGGATGGAATATTTAATGATTAGAATCTCCATCTTAGGTTGCAAAGTCCTCAGGGGGTGCCAGATGATGTGAATCTGTCCAACCATGTTGGAAAGTAGTCATTGCGCATAAATGTATACAAGTTGACAGATTTTATGTTACTAAACTGGTGAGACCAGACCATAATCAAAATCTAAAGATGCCAGGTGTTTTTTTTGTACAGGAAATACAGATTGATGAGTTCATCACACATAATCTGCAGTTTGAGGATATCAACGAAGCTGTGAATCTGATGAGAGAAGGCAAGTGTCTACGTTGCGTCATGCACATGCCAAAATAACGCTCCTCTTTCTTTCTACCTCTGCAGAGCAGAGTTTTATTATTGTGAAAGATTAATAAAAGTCAATGTTCGTTGAACCTTATGAATTATGATCCCTCTACATTTTGGTGTAAAAGCCTTGCGATTGTTTGGCACTAATGCTCTGTGCTTCATGATGAGATAGGAAAGAACGGGTTGCTGATAAGTGCTACAATTCCTAACATTGTTCTGTTCTTTATAATTCACCACCGTCTCTCGTTTATCCCAAGTAAAGGCAAATCCTCATCCTAAACCCCCCAGAATTTATTGATACACGGCCATGTATAGCCTAATATAAGATTAAGCTGGAAAAGAGCTATAAAACTCGAAAGGATTGCTATAATGATACAGAATGAAAGACGAGATGTACATTTGTTGGGAAAAGAACTTGGTAATGCCAATTTGCAGTTACTGTTTTTCACGGATGATGATCCGTGAGCAAAAACTGCTGAGAGGCACTTGAATCTTCGAACAAAAATTCAGTATTAACTCCTCCTCATTACTATTTCTAACAGTTACGCTTCTATAACCAGCCAGGAAATACTAACTTCGAAGCTTAAATGATGTATTTACAGGGGCTCCCGCTCCACTATAACCTGAAGAGACTAGAGAGTCAAGCCGAAGTTTCGTCAGTGTCTCATTTACAGACATTTAGGGCCCTTTGTTTTCATTTTTTTTTTGCCCTTTTTAGTTGTGGTTTTTATTAAAAAGGAAACCATCTATTAAATCATGTTTGGTTAGATTTATTGTGTTGCGACGTTTTAAAAATTAAAAAAACTACAACAAATTTATGAAAACCAGAAAATTACGTTTTCCTAATTTTTGGCAACAAGTTTTCTTCTACTCTAAAACAGTTTTTTCACTTCACCGCGCGCCGTGTCTTTGTCTTCAACGCTTACTGTGATTTTTTCACTTCACCCGTTGGTCAGCTTTGCTGCAGTACGATTAATGTGTAATTTTTATTGATTAGAACGATTTAATATAATTTTTAATTTATGTAATTTTATTATATACAATTAATGTGTAATTTTTAATAATATTTGATTAGCATATATTTAATTTTAGT
>JANKOE010000008.1:11247808-11269923 GCA_026284465.1 Erythroxylum citrifolium
TTTTTGTTTTCAGTTTTTTATTAAAAATCTCAACCAAACAAGTTTTTGTTTTCAGTTTTTATATTACAAATCTCAACTAAACAGGTTTTTGTTTTTTTAAGGAAAAAAACAGAAACCAAAAACAGAAAACAGAAACAAAAAACAACAACAAAAAAACAGAAGTGGAACCAAACGGCCCTTAATCACCGGTCCCAAATATGTTGTCATACCATTAACTTGTCATCAAATGGCATTACAAGTATCTCATGACACGTAATGAATAACTTGGTTCTTTCGCTTTTCCTACGTGCCTTGGTTTTGGTTTCTATATCGTTCGCTTTTCCTACATGCCTTGGTTTTGGTTTTTATATTATAGTTCCTACCGAATCACACGGTCAGTGAAGATATCTCTCACAACAAAAAGTATGGAACATTTGGGTAAACGCTTCTACTTAGCTGAACTACCCTTGATGATGTATTGATGTTGTTGTGTATCAGCTGTTATTAGGTGAGAGATAGGTTTGAGTCGTTTGACCTTGGAAACTTTTCAACCCTTACAAATCTCAAAAGCAAATGCTTTGAGAACTTGAAGAAGCTCTTGTGCATACAAGGAGGCGTATATCAGCTGCATGCATATACTATAAAAGAAAACGCTATCAATAAGTTGCTACAAATTGTTCTCTCATTTAAAAGAAGAAGATCCAGCAGCGTGTGCATATATGTGGTTGTGCAAACAAAGCGTTTACAAAGAAGAAGAAGATCCAACAAGTAATGGCAGAACAGCAACGAATACATCCAGAGGTGGATGTGGAAGCGCCACCGACAACACCATTGGTACCACAAGGCCTGACAAACTCCGAAAAGGGAAGTTCAATGCAGCATCATCGTCCTTCACCTTTAAGAACCAACCCAGTAGTCATGCCCCCAACGCCACCGAAGGCAAGAAGCTGTTGCTTCAAGTGCATATGTTGGACAATCGGTCTCCTTGTCCTCCTGTTAGTTATGGTTGGAGCAACTGCCGGTATTCTGTACCTCGTTTTCCAACCAAAAGTACCCACATACTCCATTAACAGCTTGAGAATAAGCGATCTAAGGCTCAACTTCGATCTGACCCTGTATGCTAAATTCAACGTGAAGATCACTGCCAATAACCCCAACAAGAAAATTGGTATCTACTACGAGGAAGGTGGCCTATTGAGCGTTTGGTACACCAACACTAGGCTTTGTGAAGGGTCGATACCAAAGTTCTACCAAGGTCATCAGAACATAACAAAACTGGACGTCAGCTTAACAGGTCAGGCGCAGTATGGAAACACTTTGCTGTCAGCATTGCAAGAGCAACAACAAACAGGACGCATCCCTTTGGATCTTAAGGTAGATGCACCGGTGGCTATCAAACTTGGAAAATTGAAGCTGAGGAAGGTGAAGGTCTTGGGAGATTGCATGTTAGTTGTTGATAGCTTATCTACCACCAGCATGGTTAGCATTAAAGCTAGCAATTGCAGGTTCAAATTGAGGCTTTGAACTCTTTAGCCCTTTGAATATTGTATTAGCCCGCTCCCACATTTTTCTTTCCCCTCTGGAGGAAAAGGAATCGATTTTATTCAATTCTATTCGGTACTTCATTTTGTTTCCTTTTATCAGGCAGACGATTAATCTACCTTGTTCTAGCTAAATTTGAATCCATTTGGTTCTTATCTGGAAAAGACAATATATTTCCTCAATTCTTTTTAGCTGAATGCCGATCGCAATTGTTATCAGGATTTGCCCAAGGTCTATTTCCATTTGAGAACCATCTTTTCAAATACGCTAGGCAAAAATTTTCAGCCCGCAAGTCATTCATCCAGAACAACCACTTATCCTCCTTGACCCAAAAAAGAAGAATAAGAAAAGATATTCAGAGAAACGAAAAACATGATCTTTTTGAATGGTATGATGAAGGTACGAAGTTCGGGCACTAGGACGCATACAACTCTCTACAGCGAATCCATCCTCTCTAGTACAGTACATGATGGTCAATAAAATCTGTCAAAATACGCCTAAAAAAATATGATTGCAAGAGGGTAGGTTGTCGCAAATGGTTTGATAGGGTCATATGTTTTCAACTAATTCCTTATGGAAAGTAAGTAACCACATGATAATAGAATAGTAAGTAGGCTCGTTCTCGAGTTGGAACCTCATCTACACGCATATATGGATTCCTAACTGTAACATTGGACTACAGTTCGTCAAGGTATTTGATATTGTATTGATCTGTCTATAAACATGGAACACTTTCTTCCTTTTCACATAATAATCAGTACATAAGGTCCTTCATAAGTCACCTGTTAAAGCCCTTGGTCTATGCTGAATTGTGGACAGGGACATCCCAGTCTGTGAAACTGCTCTTACAAATGCCATATTTGCTGTTAAAGTTGGAGCATGCCAACGATCTCCAGTCCCGAAAACAATCTTGTTTTTCAGTGCCAGTTTTCTTGTCGTTGGAAGGCCCATCATACGTTCTGATGGACTATCAGGCACAACCCTGCTATAGCACACCCTATCAGTTCGTGTAATTACATATAATCCATAACAAAACCAAAACTGAAATCCGGAATTAAGAATGCAGAATGTATGGAGAAATGCAAATCGATGAGGCTTTTTGGGGGCAACTCTTGGCCCAGAAGCAACATAGGAGTTTGATAAAGCAACTGGACATCATGTATTTTTGGTTGATTTTAATCCAAACCAATGCACCTTCAAGAGTTACTCTAAACAAAGTTGCTATCCTACTTATTTTCATTTTTATTCACATTACTTATCTGTTATAATTAATTGTTGGTCAGCTGCATAACAGCAGGGAGGTTGGTGTCAAATACTAGCCAATATAGCTGTATGCCTCAGTCTCGTAATGCTGAAGCGATAGTTTAGACTTTTGAATGGCACACCTTTGGCTTTATGATCTATTGAAATCTCAAAGAAAAGCATTTGAACCAGATAAGAGTTAACAAGATTTTAATCATTCTTCACATGCTGACAACTTCTTGTACTTCAACAACATGGAAAGGTCAAATGATCAGGATCATGAGCCCTAGTTGATGTTCCTTTAAAAGATCCACAAAGGAAGTCCATGACATAAGGGCTGCAATTCATATCAATCTAATTTGAAACAGTAATATTTGATGACAACTTACATGAGGCGTTTCATTATTGCATCAGCTCTTATCTTCTCATTAGGCCCTCCGCATAATGATATCAACTCTTTGAACTCGGAATGAACACTTTCGCATATTATGCCTCTCTTTCCTGATATAATACCAGCCAATTCCCCATGTATAGGATTTTGAATTTCAGACATCACCTGATGAACAAAGATTAACCCAAAATAAGGCCAGATGTTTAAAATGAGTTAGATTTATTGAAGCACCCCAAAGAAGAGTTACGGTGGGGTGTGGATGGGGAGGGTTTGAATGCAACATATAGCATTAGTTAAGATATAGTTATCAACTGGTAAGTCTAAATAATTCCAATTATGAGAAGGTAGTTGCTCAAGGAAAGGAATGTACAGAAAGGACACAAAAGATATAAAATAAAACACCTACTTGTGCAATCACAAACTCAAAGTTACCCTTAAACCGCTGTCTCATTTCAGTCTCCGGTGTGGCCAGAAGTTTCTCCGCACAGCCATTGCTGATTCCTGATACAAGAGCAATCAATGCAGTTGTATCAAAATTTATAAGATCATACTCTCCTGACGAATCCATCAGTTTAGCAAATTCCACATCTAGGTCTTTTACTAGCCATAACTGAATCCCAGAAATAAGAGAATTGAATGATGTATCGTCATCCATATTTACTTTGATGTGCTCCTTCAAAGCCAATGCAGCAGGATCAACAACCAAGTCTTTAACAACCACTTGAGCACCCAAAGCAGGATTATTTTTAGTATACTCCACAGCTATTTGAAGGACAGTTGCGTTCTTGTATGAACTAGGAAACACATTTACCCAGTCACCATCTAGTTCCTCGCAGAAATCAACCTCGAACCGAAAGTTAGATGCTCCAAATTCGCTGTGAAGCTTGTCAAGAACAGTATCGCAAAGTCCATGGGAGAAGAATAGAATAATGGAGGTAGGCTTCATAAAAGGAGAAGACTTGGCTGCGACAAGGAGTTGTTGAATCCTGGATTTCAAGCCTGTGTTTTTGTGGGTTTGAAGCCAAGAAATATACTTGGGATTCCTGTCAGAAACAATGACCCAGACGGGGTTTTTATTGAGGATACAGACAATGTCAACGTGAACTCTTGTGCTATTAGCAGTAGTTTCTGAAGCAGAAGAAGATAAAGGAATAGTCTTGCAAACACGTGAAACGCCCGTCACAAAGGGTTTGTGAAGAATGTGAATGACAGCTTCCAGGTGACCAATGTTGAGACTGTAAACATAATAAACAATTGAGTTTGCAAAACTAAGAAGAAAGATCAGCGATTGAAAAAACAAAAATAAGGTTGATTGATTCCAAACACAAAGTTGAAAGAATATGGGTACCTTAAAGGGATATGGTGGTGGTGGTGAGAAGAAAAAGAAGAAGAGAGGAAAGAGTGCTCAGAGTGGAGCAATTTGAGGAGAGTGCGAGTGCACGACTGTGTGATTTTACTCCCAATTTCAAGTCTTTCGATTTTCTCTATCGCTATTTCACATCTCCTTATCCCCATTCTTATAGCTCTTTCTCTATCCTTTACCTGCATCATCCTGAAAACTTGAATCTTCCTATAACAAAGACAACAAGACGGAGACACCAACCAGCACAGCGGAGCCGACTACGTTGCGATGTGTACTTCCCTTATTACGATGTCGTTTCAAGCCGTACTCCTCTTTTTCTATTTTCTTTTCCCGTTTGTGCACAAGATGAGAGGTGGGCCGTCTAAAGTAGATCCAGAACTTTTCCAAGGTTTTTACTGGACTATTTTCGATCCTAACTTTTTCGTTGTTTTTCCTCCGGTGGCTGACAACACTACGAAAGAAGAGAAACAGAGAGGTAAGTGCTTCTTCATGTTAAGCTCTGATTTGCTATTATTATTTCCAAGCTGCCTAGTCCAACTTCTACCAACATTACCAGAAACTTCAAATTTTAAGATGGGCTTGGTAAACAGTGGAACCCTAAACTAAAGATACAAAATTTTTGAACTCAAAATAAACGGTTCTCGGATGGGCGGCAAGTTCCTTTCTTGCGAGTCATTCAACATTTTTGTTCATATAGAACCCCCATGAGCATGGTGCTGCTGTCTGTGGAAAAAGAATCCTAGTGACCCCAAAGACCGGCTATGTTATTTGTTCCCAAAAATTGGATAAAGAACAAAAAGAAAGAGAGGACATTTTGTGCAATGCGTATCTTTTGTTTTTGTGATAAGTAATTGGTTAGCTGGCTCAAGCCTTGTTGACGAATTATTTGTCTATAATTATCTCCTCTGCATATGGATTTGGATTTGATTCATATATTCTTACTAATATGAAAGGTAAAAGAATAAATAATAAAGATTAGACCTTTCACTTTTGAACTTTAGTTTGACCACGTTAAGGAACATTAAATCAGAATGGTTGTGATTTAGTATGCTAATGCCTGGTCTATAGGTGAAGTGGAGAAATGGATGCTGGGGAAGACTCCATTGAACAAGCAGCTGCAGCACGTCGAGAGAGGCTCAGAGCTCTTAAAGCTGCTCAGCAACTACTGGAAACTCCAGATGATGTTTCTGCTCAACCTGAACCTGGCAAAGAAGAGTTAGTATAAACTCGACAGAGTCTTTATACGACTTATTATTTGCAAATGCTTTTATAACAAAACCAGCAAATTTTCTTATTTAAGTTGTACATAACAAGGACTTGAACCATCAAAACGAATCTAGTTACCTATGATTTCAAAACTAGATTTAATATTTTGCATTTGGAAAGAAGAAAGAAATAATACAGAAATAAAGTACTTATTTCGGAAAAATATATTGAAATAAATAGGGTTATATCCTCATTGTCATGTATGAAATAACCTTGTGATAAGGGCATTGAATTATAGCCATTTCCTGAGACATTCCGTTAATGATGTAAAACTTTCCTAGTATTTAATTACACAAGAATTCTAATACCATTGGATGACGGCACTGATTGCATAAAGTTGGGAAGATAACATTTCCAGCAACCGCCTAAGATTCAAGAGGTTAATATTAGGCTAGAAACATAGAGTATCTGTTAAATCTAGACATATGTGAGAATGTAACTTCCATCAAACCATAACAGTTAATTTTGGTAAACATCACATCTATTCTCTTGAATCTTCATGGGAAGATATGGTCTTTTTTAAAGTTTGAAAGCCTAAGGTGTTTCATTTGATGAGGTACAAGTCATTTGACATAACTGCCACAGATGATGAACACATCCTATCAGTTACTCTTACAGTCTTACTTCTTTATTTCTTCTATTCAAAAGCCATAATTGAGCTTCCAATGAGGTTTTAGAGGCCACAGGCGATAGAACCTTTTGTTTAAACAATGTAAGAAATGGGAAAAGAGGGAGACTTCATTCTTGTTTGAATTGCTCCGGGTGAATGATTTTATTTGGCAAGCGTGGGCTTGCATGTCTGTGATGTCTGTGCTAACTAGTATAATTTGCAATTGTCTTCTTTCCACCTCCTCGCTTTCAGCAATCCTGGGATGAAGTTTAGGAACTATGTTCCTCAAGACAAGGAGCTTCAGGAGGGTAAAATAGCTCCGCCTGTTCTGCCAAAGTTTGAGGACCCTGTTGCTGTAGAACCGCCACCTGAAGAGAAGAAAGAGGTACATTATTGCTCCCAAACACTGTCGTCTGTTTGCAGTAGATAAGTCATCTATATGTTCTGTAGTTCATGTAAATCCTGGTCGCTCTAGGAAATTCTTGCTTAGTTTTGGATTTTGGTTGAAATTTTAGGATCCATTTCTCAACATCGCTCCAAAGAAACCAAACTGGGACCTAAGAAGGGATGTGCAAAAAAAGCTTGATAAACTTGAAAGACGCACACAGAAAGCCATATACAAACTTATGGGTAAGAGATCTATTTTCACTATCAACTTCCGATCATGGTTCTCTTCAGTGTGGCACTTAAATTTAGTATATAACATCTTTGCAAATCGGACTGGTTAATACTCTCGGAAATTTGGAAACTTCCTATCTCATTGCATATCCTATGGCAACTGACCTATCAGACTTATGTACTTTTGGTTTCTTGCTCTATAATTTCTTGTCATCTTTTCAAAGGTGATATATAGTCCTAAAAATTTTAACTTTATAGGAGGGATGGAGGTTTCTTTAGTTATGAACTTTGCAGGTGGGTGATACGTGAAGCTACTAATTGCTGTATGTGCTATATCTGAGCCATGCTTTCTTATTATGAAATTCATAATAGTTTTCGATGGCTGAATTCATGCACGAGATTGCTGTTGCAAAACCTTTAGGCATCTGCCTAATTTGCATAGGCACACATAAATGCTTGAATATTTTTTGGGGTTGCTTTTTACATATCATTAATCATCAGATTTATGTTGTTGACCCATACACTATTTGTTTGAGTTAGCTATCAGTTCATTTTACATACATTCCCATGAACTGAAACTATTTAGCCATCATTCTTATTCTGTCATCAGTTACATATGTTCTGGAGTTTTATGAATAGTTTAGTAAGTTCTGCTTATCGAGTCATTAGCATTGGGCAATGAGATTGACGAGGAACAGGGACCATTCCGAGGTTTTGGCGGGATTTGAAGTCATTTTTCCACTTTCAGAGAAAAGAGATGCCCAATTCTGTTGCCTAAGTTTAATATTCCTGGTCCTTAAGTGACCACCGACAAACTGCAATCACTTGCTCAACTTTTTGTTATTTCAGAGGAACAAGAAAAAGAAAAGCAATTGGCTGAAGATGGGAGAGCTGTTGAAGATTAGCTGTGCACTTCCGCGGCAGATGCAGCACTATGGATGACGCAACATTGGTGGACTTCGGGCAAATCCAAAAACCTGATTACCCTTTCTCATTCCTTCCTGTTTAGGCTTTAGCTAGAATTCTCATATTAGTGTTGAAAATCGAAGTCAGAGATAACGGGTTCCATTCCAGTTATTAATATGCCATGCTATTTGCCCGGCCAGTCTCAAATTTAGTTGACCAGTTACAAGGCCATTCATCTGTCTCTGTCACATGTTATGAACATGAAAATGTATGTACCATGGAATGAAACTTGAACCAAATGCAGCAGCTTCCCCAAAAGGAAGCATTATTTAACAATTCAGCTGTAAAACATAGAACACTTAAAAGCTGATAGTCCCAAATTTGTATTGAACGAGAACAACAAAGAGGGCACACACACAACATTAAGGAAGAGGACAGTGGTAGAAAAGTTGTAAAAGTGGCATGGAGTTAACGGGAGGAAAACTCCTAGTCGTCTAATCTTCTCCTGGCTCATCTCTCCGATTCAATTTGGTCCAATCCTAATATTTCTTCTCAATCCACGTTGAGCAATGCTCTTAAAACAGCCACAGATAGGAAGTAGACGAGAGGATTCTTGCCTCAGTATTGTCAATGGCTTCATTTAGTCATAATTAAGTAGTATACTATCAATGAAAAGCAGCCCCTTATTGCTGAAACGATTTACACAAAAGCTTTCTATTAAATTAGAAATTTTCGTTAATTCTGGTTCAATGAACAGAAACATAAAAGTAACAATTATTATTATTATTATTATTTGTTTGGTTAGGAAAACCAACCATCTTCTACCACAACCCAATTTGAAGGTATAGCATACAGAGCTTTGACATAGGATAAGTCACCAGTCTTTCAGGAGACGCTTTTGGAATAATTGTAGCAGTTGAAGAAACAAGCCAAGAAAGGATCTGTGCTATACACAATTGCAGAATGGCTTGTGTGACAGTTAGCCAGTCCCTGTTTGAGATTGGCCCTCTTCGTATCTGTTTTCCGGTTGCACCACTTACCGGCCTATCTTTCACTCTTGAGTTGATTGGAATTAGACTGCCCCCAGCATATATTCTCCTCATTCCAACAAGGGTCCACTGGAGGAAGCTGATATTCATCAGGTTTCAGTGCCAAGGCAAAATCAGGCAATGTTGGCGCTGTCTCCATGATTCTGTTGTGAGCATCACCACAGAAGTAGCAAGTAACAAGCATATCAAACTTCGTCCAAAAGAGCCAAGAAGAGAACTACTACAAATTCACCTTATAAAAAAAGTATTACTTACTTTTCATAAGAGTACAAATCACGGTTTATTCGCACCTTGCTAGAAGTATCTTTGGGAATTTTCTCCGACAGATACTTGATGGTTCCCCAAAGTGGTGGATTTCTGTATGAAAAACACAATTATTAGTGCGAATCATGGGCAGTCTGAGGGGATCTTAAACTCTAGTAAACACCCACTAAATTATGTCCATGGAGACTTGCATGATCTGAAAACCACTAATAAAAAAAGTACAGGGTTTTTGAAACATGGTATGGTGATTCAAATCAGCAAAAACATTTTAGTTTATAAACTGTAACCTATTTTCCAGAAAACAAATGCTAAGGAATAAACTTAAAGCCTGCAATTACAGCTCAATGATTCTGGTATAATACAACAGTCATCATTTAGACAACCATACTATAAACGTGATTATATTGGAGTCGTATTCTACATAAAATGGTAAGAGTTAGCGCAAGCAAAGATTTAACAGAACTGCAATAAAGACTTCAATTCAAAGTTGAACCATTGCAAGGTCATTGCTGAAGAATCCAAGAATACAGCAATGGTTTCAAGTTGTACAAAACAATAAAGGCGAGGGGAAAAGATGATAGGTATATCTTCATCATACGAACATTGGATCTCATTTATGACATAAAACATTAATCAAATGAATCCTACAAAGAAGAGTCTTTGGCACAGACCTTGATAAAGGAGATACTGCATTGAATGCCTCGCATGCCCTTTTACTTTCTTTAAAATATTCATCTGCAGCTTGCAAGGCAGCTACAGCCATTCCATGAGATTTTTCAGTGTTTCCCTCATCAAGGATCAAGCCATGATAATAATATGCTGCAGCCTGGTTAGCCAAAAGAAAATCAACAAAACGGATACTATCCCATAAACTTATCAAAACAAAATAAGGAGAAAAATTTTGAACCTAAACAAAACCATTTTATTGTGTTGATGCCAAAGTCGTGTTGCATTAGGGAGATCAGATCCAATACGCCCAAATCTAAACTGTTATTCTCCTTACACTTTCCACAAAAGAAAGCAATGCCCTTATCTCAGTTTTTACAGGAAATCCAGCTAAAGAACTGAAAATTCCTTTACTACAAAAAGGCAATGATGGAGAATAAATGCAGCATCTCATAAATTTCAGGATTTAAAACAAGAAACGTGAAGAACACGACAGAAGCAACAATTTCAATTCACTATACTTTTATGCTAGAGTTGCAAAAATCTGTATAAAAATGTTATGTTTTATTCAACTTCACAAGGGCATCACTCTTTTCATATTATGGTTCAAGTCTTCTGGATTATTGTTATGCAACTTTATTTTGGTCCATATTCTTTTCCATTATTCTTACTTGTAGGGTGATATCAGACTCACCAAAAAAATTTGCCCATGGCAAAGGAACAGAAATGGAGATGATAGTCTGCAGATAGTCTACCTAAATTGACAAGAAAAAGAAAACATGCTAGCAATTCTATGATACCTTGGCTTCCACATATTTCCACTTTATAAAGAGTTGATGCTTCTCTCCCCAACCATTTGACAGCGGAAGATTCATGATGTTATCTTGAGCCTGTCAAGAAAACAGAAACATAGTACTACATATTTCAGAAGCACAGAAAAACACCTATACAATATGTTCATTCCTGTTAGACCAGAGGAACTGTAAACAAACATCTTCATTTTTTCTACAAAGGGGGTAAATAACTCCCAAGTAATTTACAACAAACACTACTATCCTATATTGTGTATAAACAAGATGCTAAGCACCTCCTAAGGAGGGCTGGAGAATAAATGAAGTCATACAGGGAACTAGAAACCAAAATTCACCATCGTGTCCTCTACTGCATTACAATGCCGAAACATTCAGAGGATGAAAGGGACTGTGCTGATGTGAAGGGAAGAGGCCACACCTTAAGCTATTAACGACCACCAGGGAATCTGTTTCTGAAATTATTTTTATTTTCTCTAATCTTCAGATCTTCCAGACTTTCAAATTAAAGAATAGTATTTAAGTAATCAAGGTGCTGCAGCATAAATTGCAAGTAATAGCAAACAGGAAGCATGGTACTAGGGCTGGCATATTGAGCCCGGTCTGGCCTGAACCAGTCCAAACTGGTTCGGTAAAATGATGTGGTTTTGGCATAACTTAACAAAAAGAGGTCATTTTGCCCTGGCCCGATCGAGCTTTGGGCTGCCTGAGCAAGCCCAACCCATTGCCATCCTTGCACGGTACAATACCAAACAATCCTCCAAGCCCCTTTTCTTCCTTAACTCCGCTCCAAACCTCTATCTAGAGTGCATTCTCCAATATAATCAAATGTGAAAGTGGCTTATGTAGCACTTAAAAACATGGCCTATGACTTGAGGTAGAATCAGAAAGATGTGGCCTCTTCTTGTGCTATAGGCTAGTGCTCCTTAATCATTAAAAAACCCACAAATCATGTTATTTAGCTACTTTAAATTTAGTAATAAAGAGTGGAAAAGCAATCTGAGGAGAACTTGTTCAAAGGGGAAGGCTTCATTTCAAATATAGCAAAAGCCTTCTCCCTGTGCCAAATCTCCAAACTTTAGAGGGCATATGCAACCACTATAGCAAACTTTAAAGACAATAATCGGCTAACTAGAGCTAATAGAAGATAATAAACAAATAAGATTGTCAAACCTGCTGCCAGTACTTCACCATCTCACATGCAAGCCTTCGCTTTACGGCAAGAGTGGCTTTGGCGCTATCAATTGCCATTCCAAGTTGGATGTCAACACCCTGCATACAACAAGAGAAAGCAAAAACATAGTTAGACAGTGACAAGTTTATAAACTAAAAGAAAGCATATTCATAAAAATCAACAGCCAATAAAAAAGGCCACAAATAGCTTTATAATCTGTATATCTTACATCATAAAGAATGAGTATACATCTTCTAAATAACTCAACCAAAAAGATTAGGAACTACTATTCAAACTAAATTAAAAAGCAATGATTTTGATTGTCTGAGAGAGCAATCAAGGGATTGGATGACAAGGAAAACAGGATTAGTATTGCAGATGTAATAAGCAAGAAAGAGAACAATGTTAATCAGGAAGATAGATATACATAAAGGAGAAGAAAAACACGAGGAATTGCTCTTAGATGCTACAGTAAAGTTCTTCAGTACATGGAGTTGAACAGTACTGATCACTGATTAAAGACTAAGAGCTCCTGACCCCTACTGTGCACCTTATATTGGTCAATTAACAACAGAATAGATTAATCTCTGGTCAGTCCCAGGGGCACTAGTATTGCAACATAACTATCAGAATACATAGTTCTATGACATACAACCCAAATGGGTCCACCTGAGAACAATGGGAAATACAAATATGCTTCTGCAAACGAAGAATAATTAATGGAAATGAATTGGATAATAAATTCCAGATCTTTGATCCTCCATTCAACGTAGTAAGATACAGATATTAACCCGACGCATCTAAGTACCTGCCCCAATGCTTGCAAGCAAAGTGCTCGAAGAACCCCTTCTGCCAGATCCACTGGCAAATCTCTCCTAAAACAATAAGATGTATACTGTCAGCACAACCTAGCAACTTTTATCAATCTGATGAAAGTATGGCAGGTCACTCTAGCTTAAGTCTTTCATCTTTAAGACCTTAATGCGGCAGGTAAATGAGGGATCACATGTCGGACTGCACAATCCAGGTATCCTGCAGCCTTCAAGAAGATGTCCACTGCAGCTCGCCTGCTCTCTTCAGAGAAAAGGGAAAATAACTTCAGTAATCACATCAGTATATAAAAGCATCCATGCAAACTGCAGAAAAGGAGAAGGTAGGAAAGTAATATCAAGAAGAGCAATCAGCTATATATTTTCGGTAGCAACTACCTTCAGATATTTTTGGCTGGTAACCATCAGCTGATGTTCTTGGAACAAGTAACAAGTTGGCCTGTGATAATGACAGCATTGCCATCAGGTGCAGAACTGACAACACTTCATACCATGCATTACACATGGCAGTTTCCTGAAAATTTTCAATTTATATCAAAACTGCTGTCCATTTAAGCATAAGAATGGGGTTATGACCAAAAATTCATAGATGCTCTCCATTAAAATTATACAGTTATATTAGTGCCACTCCCACCTCTACGTCATCTTCTTGATTGGTCCATACAAATTGCACTTTGTGCTGAAGATGGCTCCCATCCTTAACTAAACCCAAAAGAACAGGTAAGTAATCTTCAAGAGCCTGATGAAGATCTGCTAATGTTGAACCTCCTGCAGACAATAGAGCGATTACACATGGAGGACTGCAACTTAAACAGGTTTAGTGGAACATAATGACACAACCTCTTACCATGTTGGGTAGCACTTTTTCTCCTTGTTCTCGTGACTGTTGGTGGTTCTTGGCCAGCCATAACAACTATACGAGTTCTTAGAGCAGATAGTCGCTCCACCAAATTCTTTGACAACTGGTTACCAAGTGACTGGGAAAAATCAACAGGTTTAGGTATCCGAAAACCAGGTACATAAACAAAAACCTCTCCTATGCTCCCTGGTCTCCTTCGATTTCCACTAGAACCATTGGGTGTAGACACCAGGCATCCCATAACTTAGAGTTTACTCAATATACTGATCGTTGGAGCAGAAATTAAACAAGAACAAAAATGATCAGTTCCTAGGCCTTGCTTGCAACAAACAAAAAATCAGATTACAGGCTATGTATACAAGGACAAACAAGTATAAATATGGTGAAGTTCATGTGATACGGGCAGCAATTACCAGACAAATGGAGGCATCAACAGCAAGCAGGCCATAAAAGAGGTATACTTAAATTGTACCCACCAACAAAGCACAAGTGGTAGGTCTATCACGAGCAGTGCACACAGAAGGTTTTCCTAGAAGTATCCAAAGGGTTTTTGGAATTGAATGTGCACATTAGTAATAACTAATCAAATAGTTGCAATATATCTCCAAGAGTCTTTCCTAAAACATTGACTAAAGACAAGCAAACAGCTGGATGGTCTAATCTCACCTTATCAGAAGGCAGGCTGATGGGTCAAAACTTGTACTAATTTCTGAAAAAGAGAGGTTAAATATGTAGTGAAAATAGTTGAAGAAATAAGAAAACTAACTAAAAAGAAGGGAATCACAAGAAAAGAGTGAGTGCTGCCAATCTAATGTCTTTTCATTATAATAAACGTGGAGTGACTCGAAAAGCGTGGCAAGGAATTGACACGAGAGGAAAAACCCAGAATGTCGTTGCCATCCCACATTAACATTCAAAGAAAAAATGTGAAAAAAACCAATGAAATTTAGAGAGAGAAAGAGGGTAGGCAGTAAGTAAATCAGAAAGTCGTAGGAAGGAGGTAAACTCCCACAATTTTGATTAAAACATATGAAGGTAGAGTCCAAATTTGCTTAACAGTATAAGAGTAAAGTATGTCCAAATTGAGCCTTGAGTTAAAAACAAGCAACGTAAGAAAGAAAAGCAAAAGCAATCAGCTTCTACTGTATTATTTTTCTTTACTTTCCCTGACTCCACACACAGGAATTGAAAGTTGAGAATTTGAGATTGATAAATTATTAAAAGAATGAAACTTAGAAAAACAAACAAAGCAGTTGCAGAGAAAAAGAAAAACGAAAACAGGCAAGAAACGTAATTTGGAGTTATCATCCTGAGCTTTCTTCCTAAGCAACCGAACAGACAGATATGTTTTTATCTTTAGTAGTTCGAATCCTATGATGTCTCAAACCTAAAGAAATCGAAATAAAGAAAACAATTTGCTCTAGCTCTTACCATCGGCATAAAAAACAGCTCTTTGGGTGTGGACTGTGCACAAGTCCAAACAAGAACCGAAATTGAAGCCAACGACGGACTCAAAAGCGCTAAGAAATGGTGATGTGCGTGAATACTCAAATCAAAAACTAAAATTTCAACGTGGGTCGGTTTCGTTCGAGAAAGAATAAAAATTGATTGTGGCGATGGAGAGAAAGAGACTTTTACGGAAGTTTCGATCGGAAGAGATAAATAAGTAATTTAAGGAGTGAGTGGGCACTGGGCACATAAATAATAATGTTAACGAACAGTCAGTTGGTGGAAAAAGCGTCGTTGATGATGTAAGTTTAATTATTACATATCTAAACCATACCATAAACAAAGATTACCATAGCATAAACATAGATTGAATCACTAAATAAGAGTAAAGCATGAGTTCTATTGGCGCCTACCGTACGTCTGTTCGGTAACTTTCTCTTCTTCTTTTCCTTTCCTTTGACAACCTCCTCCTACACAGCACTCTTTAAGCATATGTCTCCCTCTCTCAGATTCTTCTGCCTCTCCCTCTCCCTCTCCCTCCTGTCCGTATCTGTGTTTGGCACTCCCACTTAGTGGATTTACTACTTTACTTTAGTTTAACTATCCAATGCAAGATCTGTCTTTTATCATTTCACTTCCTTTCCCTTTACATATCAGGATCCGGGTGGCCTTTATTCTTCACTTTTCAAAATGGAAAGGCATCATTGAATACTTTCTATGTCCAGCATTAAATGAATCTTCTTTCAAATTGGAGAGATTTGGATTAAAATTTATATTTTTTATAACTTTTTTACCAAATATATACATGCAGAATTTTCATCTGGTTAAGCCTGTTTCTTCTGAGAGCGCAGATGTGTAAACTTAATGGAAATTACTAATTAAATTGGGTTGATTTTTGCACTTTCTCAGTATGCAACTGAACAGTTTTTTCTGACTACTTTCCCCATCTATCTGCATTGACTTGCTCGGTGGGCATTGGTTAAGTGATGATAATTAAAACTCTTCGTCTACCGAATGTCCTTCCTGGGTTTATTATGAAAAACCCAACGAAGAAGACGGCATGTAATTCACGTAAATGTGTCAGGAAGCGTAAGACATTGGGATAGGCTCAGGGAGTCAGAGTAGAGCTGCCCTTTTCGCTTGGAACTTAGTTAAAGCCGTGATGGTTTTGACAACAATGACCCATTAAAAGACAGGTGTCGAGCGAGTATGCGTGTGAGATGATTTGAGTATGCCACCCCCTAGTCTCCTCACCTACACCAATGTATTATTTGCGCAAATTGCTGCTTACGTTCAAGTATAATAGGAATCCAAAGACAAAAAGCAAACTTCCAAGAGAATGTCTGATTATTACTTGCGTACAACTTGTTATAATGTATCCTAACTTCATTTCCACTTGTCCACATGATGCTAATGAGCAACTTTCTTTAATTTGGCAAGTGGCAATCAAAGCCCCCACGCAGAGTCGTGAAATGCGGGAATGGGATCATGCACATCTGCCCTTCTGCCTTCCAAAGCTGGGACGATGCATATAACCCAATTATGGGGAACTTTATGCTTCTTTGATTGATCATTTCGTGCTCATATTGTGGAACCCCAACACTAGACTAAGGAAAGTATTTAATTGGACAAAAACAAATGAAGAAGACAATCCAAGTATCTGCCAATTATAAAAATTAACTTACGTCCTTAACACAGTCATAATTTGTTTTATCTACATACCTGTCTTTGGTGTTGTCCCATACACACATAGCTTGTGACGACATCAAATGATTAATTAATGTCCTTTAAAAAATTTACCAGTACACTGACAAAAACAACCAAAGTTATGGTTGTCTTTTGACATTGGAACTAGGATAATCACTTTGGCACGCCGATTGAACCCAGGGAAGTTGGAGGCAGATAGTGCATAAGAATGGAGTCCAATTCTTCTGTCCAATTTTATGGTGTTTTATTGTGTCCAGTGAATTTCAACCATTCATTTATGTGAGTCCCACGTTTATTTATGTGGGATCCACATAAATGAATAGCTGAAATTCACTGGACACAATAAGACATCATAAAAACTAGACAGAAGATCTGGTTGATAAGAATAAGACATCATAAAAACTAGACAGGAGATTTGGTTGATAAGAATGACGTCAACAAGTGAGTGGAGCCTCCCCTTTTCATGAAAAGATGGAAAGTTTTCAATTCCAGATTATGGCTTATGACAACTAAGGAACAAGTAACAAAAGTGTCGGCCAAAACTTATTTTCTACGCAATGAAATGAATTGCAGACTAGACTCGAGCAACCTCCATAACGCAAAGGTTGCTTCAAGCAAACCTCTATGTGAATGGTTGAGCTACAAGGATATTAAAAGTAACAACTATGGAGATAATCATAGAGAAAACTAGAGACTATATTAAACATATAAAAAGAGTGATTCATATATAAGAAGACTTATATCTCAACTTAAAATTTTAAATTATTAATTTATGATATTTTTTACATATAAATCATTTTTAATTTTTATTTTAAATTGATATGAAAATTTAATAATAAATATATTTTTAAGTTTAAAAATGAATATTTAGGATGCAAAATTTGCGGTCGTAAACATATGTAAAACAAATGACACAATTGAATTAGGTTCATGCCGGTAATTATGTTAATCTCTATTTTAAATAATGAATGATTTAATATTATTTATTGTTTTTACTTAGGATTCTTATTTTTGGTGAAGCTTAGGAATTCAACATGAAATAGATTGCACTAAATTGGAAAAAGGTAAGAAAATCATGAAGTAAGAATGGAGGTTGAAATGGACAGAACATACGCACAAAAAGATCCCGAAAGTGAAAAATTGGGATATCTAAGTATTAGACTCTTAAACTTTGAAGCACTTCTTAGCGACCTTCACAATGTGCCTTAAAAGAAAGGTTCGCTAGATTACATGCATAAGGGAGGCATGTGAAAATACTAAGGCAAATATGGGCGAGTGGGATCGGATTTGGTACGAATTTTGTTAAAGTTTCGAACCTTGTGGAGATTGACTCCACCCAGGCTAAGGACTTGGCCCATGCTCGAATGAATGGATCACGACTAGCGGACTTGTTGTGGGAAGCATTGAATCAGGCTAGTGTGCTGTGTGGGCTTCAGTAATATTACACTACATCATCAGCGGATAGAGATCATAGGAAGATCTTGGATGATGTGGTAACAACTAGGAGTTAAAGTTGTGGTGGAACTCAACATTTGAAGATAATGGAGATCTTTGAGGATAAGGATGCTAGTTTTCTATTTGAATGTAAACTCTATCTTTCTATTATCTCGTAGATTCTATTTTATCAGTTAGAGTTCTATTGGATGGGGGTGCCATCCAATTGATCAACGTGATGTAATCTGATAGAGATAGACGTGATCTTAGGCAGTTTAGTTTAAGTGAGATTCTGAATGTAACTTGGCTTTCAAGTTAGAGTGCCTATATATAGCTCATTCGATTTTTGCTCTCCTTATTCAGTCAGAGAGAGTATTCCTTGTATTCTTTTGAGAGAAAGTAATATAAAGGTTGGTTTTATCGTATTTCTATTGTTTCTTTATTGCCCTTATTTTCTTATTGCTTTCATAACAATGTTTCTTGAGAGTGCGAGGTAAACACTTCGAGGGTCGTTAAAGGCTGAAGTATTGCTTAAGCGACCTAAGCGAGACTGTCGTGCAAAGGGTGTTGACGATCAACTTCCGTGAAAGTTCGAGTTCCAAGATGACTTTTGTATCACTAAGCATATGAGGGAGGGCCACAGGAGGCAGACTATTACAGTAACAACGAAAACAACACACTTATAGTAGTCGTCCAAACTGTTGTCAGCCATCCATGTACCAAATAGATCTAATCAGAGCATGACTTCAACCTACCAATGATCCAATTTCTCTCCGTGAGGCCGGTGAGTTGGTGACCCAATCATAAACCATAATCGCATGCATTTGCTATGGACAAATGTAACTATAGCTACAGCGTAACGTATGACTAGTGGAAGTTTGAAAAGTACGCACTTGATTCTGGCCATCAGATTCTCTGTACTCAACACCCTATTGTAATTCTATTATGAGCTAAAAAGACATCATTTTATATCTGTTTACACTTAAATTAAGGTTGAAACAGGGCATTGGGTACAAAGATTTGAACCTAACACTTGGCCATGTTTGAGTTTCATAATGAACATGGCCACTTTTTAGAAAAATATATAAAATAAAATTTTAAATAAATGACAAATATTTCATACTTTAAAAATATAGTTTTAATATTAATATTCATTGACATTATAAACTTTATTTTTATTAAACTTAATAATAATCTTTTTAAGATTTTATACCATATGAGTAAAGTTTATTTTGATATAGGTACTAAATTTTATTATTAAAAAATAATTATGAGAACATATATTAATATTAAGAATTAATTTATAAACGTAAAAAAATGTTAAAATTTTATTTCAATTTTGATAAATATATTAAAAATAAATTTTTATTTTTACCTGTTTTAGATTTAAAACAAACCATATTAACAATTATTGACATATCTGGCGTGAATGCTTATTATGATAAATCGAAACATAAACAAGCAGACTGATCTTTGGAATTTTCTATGGGGTTGTAATTTACAAATTTGAGGTCAAGATATTAGTTAGTGTTAATCCGAAAGGATGTAGTTTCGCACAAATTATGAATGGTCGTTATTGCTATAAACTTTCTGACAAAAACAAAAACAAAAACAATCAAAAGCGAAATAAAAAATCAACACCTGAGATTTGATAACACAGTTCGACACACCTTGCCTACATTTGTGGGGTCCTCACTTAGCTTAATTACTTTCACTTGTGATACAACAATAGTTTTACTCAAGACTTTATTGAGTCGACTCACTCAACCCTTAATACTGTCTCTCTTCCTTACACTCCTTGAAAGTAAATAACTCCTAATAACATAACTATCTCATATTAACCTTAACAGAGGATTTTCTCAACAGTATTTGATAATAAAGGATGAAAATAAAATAACTTAAGTGATTGAAATAACAATGAACATAAATAAAGACACTTGAGAAAGAAAACAATTTCCCTAATAATGTAACTTCATTAAGAAAAGAATGCAAAGTTGTCCACCAATAACTCTGCTGTGAGCCTTCGATATTGTCACTTAAATATCTTACGCACAGCAGCTACAAAAATCAACAACCGAACAAACGTTTCATTACCAAAACATCATGAGTCTTCAATATTGTCACTGAAATATCTTACGCACAATAGCCATAAAATCAACAATCGAACAAACGTTTCATTACCGAAACACCATAAACAAAAGAGCTGCAAACCCACAAAAACTATTTGACATTTTTCAGCCAAGAAACACACCAAGACAGGCCAAAAAAATCATGCAACAGATATAAAACACATACACATCTACACGTTGTTCCTCTCGAAAAACTAATTAAGAATCTGTCCAAAAATCCCACAAAATCAACAATCACACAGCCCTCTGTTGTCGTGCAAAGATGAAGACTACATAGTTGCCAAAATCGTCACAATCAATAACAAAATGCAGTCCTCAAGAGTTATTCGATAGTCGTACAAAAACATAGCTACAGAGAATATCCATCAACACAAAAGAACAGCCCACACAGATATGTAATCTAAGCTGCAAAAAGTTGTGTAATCAACCAAAACACAACACACAATAATAGATTCACCAGCTAAGTTTCGTGAAAAACAAAATAAAAATCATAACTGTTAAAGGATCACCCAATCAACGACACAACCAAAAAAAACACACAACACACCAACGATTCATTCGAGTGATGTAATTAACTAGAAAAAAGTTGCAACAGATACGCAATCCTTAATCTAAAAAATCAACAACACACCAGACGATATCTGTATTCAATTGGCTGCAGAATATTGTCAAAGATCACCATAAAAACCCAACTGTCAAACACAACACACCTGTCATTTTTCAACACCAAAAACGACATAGTTATAGTCCTAAAATTTGCATGAAATACCTTAACAAAACAGATTTAATTGTCAATAAAATCTCCAACAAATTTTGCTTCCTTAGATTACTATTATCCAAAAATAGACTATGTATTTGAATCCCTTCTTAATTAGGATTTTAAACCTTATCAAAACTTGGCTAGAGTCCCATATAAACACAACTAGGTCCAATTATCAAATAATGTCCTAAATCAAATAATAAGATATAATCACCTATATCTTGACAGTTAGCATTTGTAGGTTCCTAATGTCTTAGCCTAGAGTATGACACTTGAGATTAGGTCTATTGTGAAGAGAATCAAACCTAGACTCGGGGCCTTCGATGAGTTCCTTTTTGTAGGCTTACAAAACCAAATAGCCAATAAATAAAGTTATGTTATGTATTTAACTTCCAACAACCCAATTAGAGATTAAAGTTTATATTTAGTGAGACAAAGTAAAAAGATCTCATCCTTAGGTGTATCCTAAGACTTTTTAAGATCATGCCACTTGTTTTCATCTTATATGGGGTCGTTTCTAACATTTTATAAGTCCTAGGTAAAGTAAACAATTTTATTTTTTTAATGTGTCAAAAATTGGTCCTGATAAAGAACAAAATAAGGCAAAATAAGGCAAAATAGAGACAAAATAAGAGTTAGCCCTAGGCAGGTGCCCTTCCTGCACTTACCCAGGTCCACGCCTGATCTTATGAAGGAACTAAAAAGTATCTAATGCTTAGACTCTCTCTTATGGAAAGCACAAACAAGTTTATTGATGCCTATCATTTGTTCCTAAGAAATAATTTTTGCATACTTGTAAACCATCTATTCATCCAGATTTAGCGGGCGAATTATTGGAACGGTGAGTTTTTGTCAAGGGAGTTAGAGATTGGAAATGTCTCCTTAAATTTGTCATATATTGCTAAGGTATGCCTTAGGCATTGTTGGACCAATGAAGATTGACAAATTAAATCCTTCTATGTTTTGATAATAATAAAACTTAAAGAATTGATTAAGAAATAATTTCAGGTATTTGGATTAAAATGGTGGTACACTCGTCGACTAATGATGGCACAAGTTGACTATTAT
>JANKOE010000008.1:11274601-11286097 GCA_026284465.1 Erythroxylum citrifolium
AACTATTATTCCCTAGCTAGACTTCGAGGGCTAGCAACCTCCACAATGGCTAGCTTCGAGGGCTAGCAACCTCCCAAAACCAAATCCTATTTCTTAACCGAATGCCTATGCCTTCCCCCTCTACACCCTTTTATTGTAGTCGTGTAACTAACTCTCACATAATTCCCCACTCTACCCTCACCTGCTTAATTTCTTCTGGAACCTAGTTTCAACAATGATTTTTCGAGGGGAGGAGATTTTATTTTATTTTCTAAAATACGTGACTGCGTTTCCTAGTTATTTTTCTCCTTTGTTTCACATCAAACACTTTTACTAATAGGATGTTTGTATTATTGACTATCATTTTTCTTCGTTTCAGGAAGTTCTCTTACAGGCATCTTGCACAGCTAAAGTTTCTACTTCCTGAAGCCATACAAGTAGATAAGATTCTTGTACATGACATGAAAACACTATGTATGACGGAAGATGTGACAATCATCTTGCTCTTTGATGTTGTTCAAGGTCATCATGAACATTCAGATTTTATTGCTCTGCGGGAAGTTCTTTCAACTAAGCTTATCAATCACTTCACTAAGCATCCTGAGGTATTGAGCTGCTCACGTGTCTGATGTCTTCTCTTCTTCATCTTGCTTTACTAAAAACAATCCAGCCTCTTTCAGATGTTAAAATTGGTCACTGAATCATAACAATCAGTATGGTTATACGAAATATGAGCACAAGTTATTGATATACTCACCTGCATCAACTCTGGAAATAGAGCAACTGTCTTTCTAAAACTCAATACACATTTATAAAATTCTTTATATGGAAGGGGTTGTGGGATGAACAATTCAATAAACCAGTGTTTATCCATGGTGTTTGAGGAAAGATGGAATTGTTGTAGGTTTTGGTATCATTGGTGGAAATAAAATGAACTCATACCAGGTTTTTGCAGTGGAATAAGCCTTGGAAATAGATGCATTTTTTATTTACTTACTAAATAATTTTATCCTGGTTGAAGGAGATGGGTTGAGCAGTGGGCGAACAAATAATTTGATTGACCCTGTATTCCATGCTTATCCCTTTGCTTTAACAATGTTACATAGATCAGATTTCCTCCTTTACATGGGACTGTTGCTTACTTGAATTACAAGCACTTCCAAATTCACGGTTTCCATTTTCTGTTTATAAGGCTTGTGACATTCCAGAGGCCATACTGCCAGAATTGCTCAAGCTAAACAAATATCCTGCTCTAGGGGAAGCAACTGGCAATCTTCCAGAGGCTGGATTTCCTCAACCCTTTAAGCAAATAAGTCAGACTGTTGTTCCAGAAGAAGTGCTTCCAGATGCTTATCTAAAATGTCCACCAGATATTGTTACTAGTGAGCTGCTAACAAAGTCATTCCATCTGAATCCATCCTTCCGAAGACACTTCAGTCAAAAGGATTTAAATGCTGAGAAAGAGAAGACTGAACTCTTACCTTCTTCACTTCCTTTGTTGCCACCAAAATTCTCTAATCTGGATGATCAAGATAGTAAAGTTGTGGGTACCATAGAATCCGGTGGTCTGAATGCCAAACTATATAGTGATACAGATGTGGACATTACACTCAAACAAGCAAAGGGATCTTATGGAACATCTACTAAGTCTGCCTCTCTTGATTCCATTCCAGTACATCCAGTCAGTCCACAATGCTGTCCTAGTTCCATGCATTCACCAAGCTTGCAATCAAAAGTTGCAGTATCTGCTAATAGCTTAATAATTGAAACGCCTGCACAATCAACTCCAAAACGGGCAATGCCAAATTCTGAAGGAAAGCATGAGGCAATGGCCAGCCAAAAGCATTCATCGTTTCCTAAACCTGCAAAACGGACTTTAAACTTTTCATGCTTGAAGGATGATGATGATTCAGAGTGCAATAAGTTGCTACATCATGATACCCCTATGACTGCGGGTGGTTCTTCTTCATTGCTTAAAAAGGTATTCCTTGTCTAGTTTTGAAATTCAGACGTCATATTTGTGCAATAATTTAGAAGTATGGAAGTCTTCTCTGCAATCTCTCATGCGGTTGCGTGGTAGCTGATTTTCTTTCTCTACTTTCATTTGCAATAATTAATACATACTTGTTCCTCTTATCAAAGTTGTGGATTGCACCTAGTTGAAAGTCATCCAAAAATGTTGCCAATTGCTCTATGCTTCCAGATAGTCTCATAACTTCTTTCACATGTCATATTGTGCTTTTCCAAATTCTAGACATACAAGCTTAGATGCTAAATTCAAACTTTCTTATGCATGACATTTTCTGCTGTACTCTAGGTTCAGCTTTGGCCTTGGAGCAATTTCAGCAACTAATTGTTAACTTTTATAGACTTGTGCTTTTGCAATGACTGGTTTCACTTTTCTAGGTCGAAGAGAGCCTTGGGTGGGACACTAAGGATCAAAATATGAGTCTATCAAATTTAACCGATGGACAGATTTCTGGTTGCTTGCCTGACTTAGTTTCTTTGGTTCACCACATATTTCAATCTGTCAACTATTCTCCAATTACAAAGGAGGAACTTGTGCACAAGATCACTGTAAATAGTCTGGATTATGTTGAAAGGAGTATATCTCAAGGACTTTGACCTACTTATTATTATTTTTAATTTTTGAATACTCTGTAACAAACTTGCTTTATGTTCTTTTACAGGGGAGGTTGAAGAACAGATTGAAATTCTTGAAGAACTGGTTCCAGATTGGATTTACAGGAAGCTGGCTCCTGGTGGGGATGCTTTATACAAGTGAGTGTCAACTATGCTTTATACATGAAGAAATTGTACTTCTGTGTTTGTGAAGATAGGTTGATATATTGACCGATGTACAATTTTCTTCGTTAATATGTATTGGATCTGGGTTGTTATGTTGTCCTATAGCATTATTGATTGTAGCAAAAAGCATCTTCCACGAAGCGACACCTAAATCTTCATGGTCACAATAACTCCCATTTAAGACCTATCAGAATTTCATCTAAGATTGCATTTTGGAGCCTTAGCTGATTCGAACTCCACCCTGTCACAAATTTGAAATTCCAGTTCATCACCTAAATGCACGGAATTCAAACATAGTTATCTGTTTCTACAGAACTCCAGTTAATGAGGGAGGAGTAAAGAATTGCAATTCTGAATAACTTAACGTCAACTAGATTGCTATCTTTTCTTCATTTTTACAATTTCAAGTATTAGAATTATGAACATTGTATTCCTGGTTCTAGTTCTATTAGCCAACGGATTCCAAAAGCTTTTAGATTGAGAATGTCCTTGTAAAAGTTGGACTCTAAACTTGATTCACCTTTATTGCTTATTTGATGGTGTAATTATTGATTTCTTACCACCAAGAGTTTTCACATGAAGTGAAAGTTCTTGATTAATTTTGCTAGGCCGTTTCCATGATTCTCATCTCTTCTTAATAATCTCACCAGCAAAAGCAAGCACATTTTTAGTAAGCTTTCATTATCTGGATCCGGATTTCAATCAAATTGCGATAGTCATTGTCTTCTTAGTTTCTGAAAATTATTTCAAGAGTTTTCCTGTTAGATCTAAAAGTTAATTGTACCATTTCTATTTATGTCCTCTGTCCCTGTTCAGCATCAAGACGATGATGGATTTGGATTCAATTCAAGCCAGGGTTGCTAGCAGATGACATTTACAGGTACATGTCTAGCAAATGATTCCGATAACTGAACTTTGCATGGTTTACCTCGGCTTTAATACTTGCCCTTTTGCAGGGAAGCTTGTGGACCTATGATACAAGTAATTTTTGGTCTATATGGGATGAACGATCACCATTTTTCCAAATTTGAAAGGTGGAAGAGCTATGGCCAGACATTTAGACGAGTGTACCTTGCAAGTGAGATTGAAAGGCCTCACTTCGTTTGGTAGAAAACTGTGGTTATGTTCAAAAAGTCTTTTAACACTAGTACTAAGTCTTAGGAATTAGGATGGACAGTATTGTATTGGTTTGTTTTGACCGATAATGCTTGGAAGTGGGATCCCCATGCCCCAGTCAAAGCAAAGAATTATGGGTCAAATTCAGCCCAAGTGAACGTGATGTGTCATTGAAATCTTAAATGCAAGTCAGAGGCCAAAACATTGACTCACTCGTTTTCCAAATCTAGCAGACGAAGTGATGCAATCTCGCAGACAAGATACTAGGACTCGATTAATGGTGGTTTTTAAAGATTTCATAATTGCTTTGCATATTGACAGATATGCAATTCTTTTGGTTCTAATTAGTAATTAGCATCCAATTTTGGTTCACTTGTTAATGACAAAACTCTTCTTCAAAAGTGGTGAATATAATGATGATAATGTCTCTGTAACACAGCCGTCCGTTGTTTTAAATTGCTCAGGTTGTTTTAATACCACTAACTCTAGATTTTATAATACTAGCGTTTACCTTTAACGCGTTATCCTCCGGTATATCCCCTTCTTCATTCAATCCCCTTTTCTTCCTCCTCTATATAAATCCCAACTTCTGTACTCGCATTATGTACGGATTCATCACATACATACAATAAGAGATCAGCTTGTGAGATAGAGATTTAGCTCCTGTACGTTACAAGCTATGAAGGGTACTCGGATAATTGTGTTGTGCTTCTTTTTCTTTGCAATGGCAAATTCTGCACCTGACCCAGTTCTTGACATCACCAAACAGAAACTTAGAGCTGCCACCGAGTATTACATATTGCCTGTTTTTCGAGGTAGAGGTGGTGGAGTAACCCTTGCAAGCACCAGAAACAAGACATGCCCTCTTGATGTTGTCCAGGAAGGTATTGAGATATCAAAGGGTCTCCCAGTCACATTTTCACCAGTGAACTCCAAAAAAGATGTTATCAGTGTCTCTACTGATCTAAACATCAAATTTTCCGCTGCCACTATATGTGTACAGTCAACTTTGTGGAAGCTTGATAGTTTTGATGGATCAAGTGGACAGTGGTTTGTAACAACTGGTGGGATTGAAGGAAATCCAGGTCGTGAAACGACGAGCAACTGGTTTAAGATTGAGAAGTATGACGATGACTACAAGCTTGTGTTCTGTCCTTCAGTTTGTGATGTCTGCAAAGTTCTATGCAGAGACGTTGGCATTTACAATAAGGATGGTAAAAGGCATTTGGCTCTCAGTGACATGCCTTTCAAAGTCATGTTTAAGAAAGCTTGATCATGTAACATTTGAAAGGATGAATGCTGTGTGAAACATATATATTATGTTCGTTTCCTGGGTGTATTTGAATGCTAATAAGACGCCAGCATTGCTGGCCATTCACGTATCTTTTAGCAGTTACTTTCACGAATCTCAGTGATCGAGTGATCCCTGTACAGTTTATTTTGTTTTAATTCCACCGATGCTTAACTAGCTTCTAATGATAATAGAACAACGATAGACTAAATGGCGTCCCAAATGAGAGAAATTTCTTATGTATGCTTCCAAAATGATAATAGAACAACAATAGACAAAATGGCGTGTGGACCCTTTGGAGAGAAAGTTCTTATGTATGCTTCGTTCATTCTAAATAGTACATACAGCTCTACAATGATCTGTTATAGATTCCACAGAAGCACATAAAACAAGAACAAGTTTTTACATCTGGAGCTCCACCGATGCTTAACTAGCTTCTAATATTTTGTTTCTTTCTGAATGAAACTAGTTTCAATAAGAGCGAGCAAACATTACAGGTGATGAATCTCTACCCCTTGGAGGAGGTTCGTACTAAAATATTACAAGCTACATGCAATGACAACATGAACATTTTCTGTCTACCGATGACATACACATTGAATAAAAAAGAAACACGATTGCTACACATGAATCAATTTGTAACTAGCAACTATCTTAGATTGCTCTGTCAAATGCTTTACACGGAATGTGCAAGGGAAATTGCCTTCTCCAGATTCTTGAAAGCTTTCTCGTAGCGCAAAAATCCCATGAACCAAAACTCGAAATTGTCTTCAGTTACTATTTCTATGTACTTCTGTTCTGGCTTATCCACGTTCTCACTTTGACAAGCTCGCTTGATCTTGCTTATTGGTATCACAACCTGCACACCAATTCCTATTACTAACGCTGCCTGATTCTTGTGTACTAATGGTGTAATACAACTTAGCGGTGTCTTTGCAACATATGGCAAAGAGAAGGAAAAGATAAGGTTAAATATGCAAGTGTTTTAATCATCATACCTTGTAGGGAAATCTAAGGAACTGTCCATTATCAGGAGAAGGGAAGCTAATGTATCTTTGACTGCAAAAGGCTAGCTTCTGAGTAGAGATGAAGAGAAGGCCAGCAATAGGACCAATTGTTGTTGAAAGATAGCATTGTGATGCCTTCAAAAGCTCTTCCCCTTCCACAACTCCAAATGTATGCTTGAATATATTATGCCGCCCTCCTTCCTTAATTATCTTAGCCCCTAATTTCACCTTTCCTTTCACTGTTTCTGATAGCTTTGTCCCCATCCTCACTGCATCACCCCACAATAGAATTTCCTTTGAAAATTGCTTTACATCAATTCGGTCTCACCACATATGTAAGTCCTTGTAAAAGATTGATAAAGATATGGAACAAGAGAATTAAGTAGGCACATACCATGGTCACGGAACCTGAAGGCCAAAGTTGTCCCTTTATTTTTCATCTTCTTCAGATGTCCAATCTTTCTATCCCCATCACCTGTATATGAATAAATGAATATAAGATAACAGAGAAATAACTGAAGAAGTTAGCTAAATAAACTCACATTCAGAGCTTGTTGTTGTCGCTGCTGTGTTGAAGGTTGTTGGTGATGCATCTGAGGAAGATGGACTAAACCTCATTTGCTCACTCAAATATGCGGAAGAGTTTCTCTCTCTCTCACATGTCAAACTATGATCTGCAACCTCTAAATCCTTCATACCTTCCAATGTTTGTAGGAGTAATTTTGATAGATGTGTCTTTCTCTCAAAGTTGACAGATGGAGCACAAACCAAAACCCGTATTCCACCAATCTAAGTACACAGAGATTGAAGCAATCCACTAAATAATAATGAAAGAAGACGAGTGGAGCAAGTAGCAGCTAAGCAACAGCTTCCACGAGACATGACACATGTTTGCAATTTCCATGAACTTTCCATGTCTCTTTTCTATACAAGTGCAACCACAGTGTTGCAGAAATTGGAAAAGTCAACAAATGTGTTCCAACGCACGAAAGTCCGTAAGATTTTTGGTCTTACGTAAGACAACGTGGGATTTGTGGATAGGGCAGTTTTGGCTGGCGGAGTAAGCTCCACCCATAAGGATACAACGAGGAAACATAAAAGAAGTCACTACATAAGGACTCGGGAGTAACGATTATAATGGTCAAGGTATTCCTAAAGCATAGGCATTCTATGCATTAACTCAAAACATCAAACAAACATTGAATAATATATTTTGCCGCACCATTAGAACCAAAATGTCATAATCATGCAGTATATTAGATATTCTATGATGTTGAGGCGGCTGGAGACCAGTTCTCTAGTTTTTTTTTTTTTTTACGAGGTGTCCTAAGCGGGTCCTAATTATGAGAAGACATCTTTAAGCTAGCCACATTCAGACTAATTCCCGCTCGAGCCAGGTAGGTCCCTTGCGGGAGGTAAAGCTCTGACTCCAAGTTTTAAAAATTTTCTCTAGTGTTATTTAAGTCTTGGTAAAAATTTTCTCAAAAAAAAAAGTCTCGGTAAAAAGAATCAACCTTCTTTCTAAATTATATATATTTCGGTATTATTTTTAACTTATTTCTCGTTATAGTTTTATTAAGATGAGATATCCATGGAATTATAAAACTAATTTACAATATATTTCTTTATTATAAATAAAATACTTAATCTTATAAATCAAAGTGTGAAGATGATTAAACTGACTTAATTATAAGTATGTTTTTGTAAATTTTCTCTCGAATCCAAACGGCATAAACATTCTAGACGCATACACAGCCACCAAAACACGCTGCAAGTTTTGAACTTTCTTTCCAATTTTATAAGAAACAAACCATTCAACTAACAATAAGTCAATGATTATTAAAGAAATCTGCACCCATAAACTCAATAGGAAAACCCCAAATAATACAAGCTGAGTTATTGAAGAACAGCGGTCAAAGATTCAAAACAGTCAGCAGAGGTGCTGCAAGCTTTGGTGGTAACTGGGACATGATTAAAGAAAAACAAGCAAGAAGCTAGCAGGAACAAAATAAGCAATATAATATATGTAATCCCTTATCCCATTAGGCTCTCACCGCTGGATGTACATGTGCGAATGAGCCAGCCAGATATACTATCCAGTATAGATGTGAACACCAACTGCAATGAGAAAAATGGTGATGAGGCCAAAGAAGATGATGGTATGGACCAGGATAGACACACCACTGGTTTGAAAGTTGACAAATTCAATCCATTTTCCTTTTCCTGGAAGCTGGAAGAGCAGTCCTGGCGTTAACAGCACAAACAGAACTACTGCCATGATAACTGGCCCCCAGTCTGCCATTGTCGTCTGTGTTCTGTATTCTTCTATCCCCTGTGCTCAATACGTTTTAGTTCTCTAGCCGATGACCCGGTATAAAATTCAGGAAAAAATGATAGACAATCAGTTATGGTGTGACCCAGAGTCCGTATGCGCAGATCCATACAACTAAATAATGAGCAGGGTGGAGCAAGACAGAAATGGAGATATGTAATGGGACAACTAATAGTATATATGAATTTGAAGGACAAAAGCAAAGCTTGATAACAGGAAGAGGGCATTGGGTTTCACGCTACTTTGACAGCTACATTCCCATGGACGGCATAATGTAAATGTCCGTATGTTTATTAACATCAACTCATTTTAGCTGTTGGATCGATGTAGGTTTCTGTCCCTTGTGTGAAGGCAGTTTGTCCCTTGTGTCAAACTTTCTCGTCAAAGCTTCACTCTTTCCTTTGCAATTTGCATATAATCAACTTAAAACGGTACTTCAACAAGATGAAGACATGGGATTCAGTCCAGGAGAGGTAGGCCGAAGATGAAAACGACCGTTAAGAGACAATCCAATATGTTGGATCATTATCACATTCACACTCCAATCCCCTTTTCTCAATTATGTGATAAAAACGAGAAATTTAGAGTAATTACGAACTAAGACGTGTTGAAACCCAGAAGAGACAGAAAAGTTACGTCTCAGGACATAACAACGGCCAGTCTCTTTTTAATCTGACCACATCAGGACAAATTGTATGGAATTTGAACAATTGTGAACTTCCATGGTCGAATACCACCGAATTTCCTTAACAACTGAACATCTTTTACGTCGTTGTATATAAAGGATGCCATGTCAGAAATGACAATGAAGAACGTCCTAGCTTGTGATCGTGAATAGTCTCTTACTTACTGCCTTCTGGTGAGGCAGAGGCAAGCAGCTTTTTCTTTGAAGCAATGGCTCTCTACCAGATTCTTATCACAGATTGGACGTACTGACATGTTTTTAGCTCGTTTATCCCCTTCCAACTCTATACCGACCCCGATGTTTGCTTCACCGATGATTCTGTTATTGTCAGAAACAGGACCAGTCCATCTTCCCTTACCAACAACATTCCAGTGTTATCAACCCCTACGAGCTCTCATGGATGCCTGATGCTATATTATAAGATATTGGTGTGACCTGGGACCAGAATGCATGCAAGAAAACGAGAAACTTCACAGACATCAACAAGACACTACATCTGCACAAGGAAGGAAGAGGGAAACGAAGAAACATTTGAATTAAACCTGGACCAAAAGTGTAACCTTACACATGCACCCGCTTTTCCATTTGTTTCTTTAATAATAAAAGGATCCAGCTTCATCAATGTCTAAAATTAGTAAAAAGAAAGCCATCGAGTAAACAATAACGAGAAGTTGGTGTCTGTCTTTCTTTCTTTCACCATAAAAGGAACTCATACCTTACCTCCTCCCCTAAACACAACCACTTTTTGCACATTAACTTTGGCATCCACATATCCTTAATCTCCAAGAAAACTAGTCACATTCATCATCCTAAATATTTGTTTATGCATCCTATTTTTGGACAGTTAATTTGTCTTAGAGATATATCTCAAATTTCTGCAGCTAAATCTCTATATAGAGAGGAACAGATTGACAGAGAAAGAAGGAGAGACAGAGAGAGATGAGTGCTACCAGTTGTAGTGGTGGTGGTTTTATTCATCCTCCTATTACCAGGCTATTGTTTCAGCCACCGGCGAGGATCAGTGTGGTAGAATTCGGAAACATGAATACAAGTGGGATAGCCATTTTGGTTCATGCTGTAATATACTTCTGCATATTCACATACACGTCAACTGACAGTAATCTAAACTCAACCAAAGATTTCAATTTCTTGTTATTTAACTTCCTTACCCATTCTTTACAACTTAAAACTTCTTGTTCTCCTTTGCTCTAATCTAAGCGGTCTAGTCTGGTTTTTTTATCGACTTATCCAGGAAACCCTCGAGTTCTTTTGCATTTTTTCTTGTTTTCAGCAAGGTTAGATCCATCTGGTCGAGTTTTGATCTTATTTATTGCTTATATACTGAAGGAACAGAACAGAGTTTTAAGGTTCATAAATCAGAATCCTTAACTTTGAACCTTTTGGTAACAGCTCCATGCATCTGAAGCAAAAACAGTAGTATTTTTCTGATTCGTATTCAAAGTGCGGTAGTCCTAAATAGACATATCTTATTATAGGATTACCGCACTGCTTGTCCAGATTTGGAATTTCATTTCTCCAAATAAAAATTCGTTTCTTTAAAAGACAGTAGAACTAGCATTCCAAGCAGAAACATCTCAGTTCAGTTTCTTCAAAATCAAGCTCCTCTAAGAACCAGCAAGTAATAACTCCGACGCAGTACTTAAACCATTGAGCTTGAGGGTCGCCAATGTATCATCTAACGTATACTAAGTTATCCAATAGTCATATCGTTATCAAGTAAATCAATGGGGAAATATACCAAGCACCCAAGTACAAGTACCTAAACCCAGAAATTAGTACGAGTTACCGAGATGCAAACAATCAAATATAGATCTGATCTTTCTTGGTTCAAATTCAAAAAGGACGACTGGCAGGACAACAAAAGATCATTTCTTTCCATATTAGGAACAAAAATAAACAAAAAGAGCACAGATCTTGATTATCTCCCGTACATATTAAGGTTGGTGGTCGATCTTAATTGGACTTACTGGTAGTGAGTATTAGCCAGCGTAGACGTGGACATGAACAGCCAAGATGAGAATAGCATAGATGGTTAAAAAGATGAGAGTATGAACAGCTATAGCCTTGCCGTTAGTCTTAAAGCTGCCAAATTCCACAGTACGGTTGTTTCCGGGAATCTGAAACAAAAGACCAGGCGTAAGCAAGACAAAGAGTACCAACCCTATTAAAACAGGCCCCCAGTCCGCCATTATTAGCTTAGCAGAGCGGGGGTGGAAGATAGATTTTTGTTGGTATGGCGGGAAGGGATGGCTGTTTT
>JANKOE010000008.1:11322217-11339757 GCA_026284465.1 Erythroxylum citrifolium
ATGCACAAAATAACAATTGAAGCGAAGAAGAAAAGTAATAGTCAAAACTGTTGAAAAGAAAGGAAACAGAGAAGGTTGTGAACAAATGGAAATTGGTATTCAAACAACAATATTAGTACTAAACCATCTGCACTCCATGACACAATTTCAGAGCAACCTCCAACTCATTCCACCAATTGTACATCAAGCCCATCTGTTACCCCAAATAGCTTCAATACATAAAGACACAATTTTAGGAACTAAGCCTAGTTTCTCATAAGCTTCAGAGTTCAAAATAAACAAACCTTAAAAGAAAAACACAAAGCCACTCCCAATCTCTTTTAGTCATGGACTTTTAATCAAGTAGTTAACTTTCATCCAACAAAAACCCTCGAATCAATAACCAAGTTAACTACTTTTCAAAAACCAAGCATGCCCGCACAATACACATACAATTACACGTTCAAATAGAGAGAAGGGAAGGAAAGAGAAGAGGGTTAAGGATATTTTTCCAATCACAAACTTGAAAACAAACCCTGGTTAAATCACCGTCGTCAATCGCCGTTATGGGATACCGTCAGAGAGGAGAGGCTAGCACCGCTGCTGTGACATCTGAACGAAAAGAAAGAAACGTGTAAAATACAAGGGAAAATGGAAATAAGAAAAGAGGAAACCGTCGGTTTCTCATGCAAGCTACACATATCCGAAACCGACGACTGATCTAGTTAAGATGTGAGAGCTATAAGAGATGTAAGGTAAGAGCCAAGGAAAGAAAGAAGAATCTAGAAAAAACGAGAGTGAGACGGTAATGAGGTTGGGCAAAACTTAAGGGCAAAATCGTCATTATTGGAAAGGATAATCATCTAATTACCCTAAACGCCACTTACAAGGAGCTTATAAATTAAATAACTTTTTGATAGATTCAATCATCTGATTTTGGTTAATCAGTTAAAAATTAGCTGATCAGCCAATATCCAGTACTTTGTCTTTTAGTCCAAACGCCCTATTGAATTAAACACTTGCAATTCATATTTTTATAAATGCACTTCTTCGTAAATCTTCTAAAAAAGTTGATGAAACCGTTCCGTCCATATTGTACATCTAATGAGTAGACTACGTTTGAAGACATCCACATCTTTGACTTTATTTATGTCATGATGTAAAATTAGAAAGTAAAATTAATTATTTAATTAAATAGGTTTCATCGTTAACAATGAATTAGTTTCAACAAGAGACTACATGATAAAAGGGTTCTAATAAGAGAGTCCAAAATTCAGAATGCCTTTGAAATATGTGCAAATATAATTATAAAAGAAAAACACATATACATAATGATTCTTGAGTGCTTCGTGGGTCCTTAATTTATCTACCGAACAAGCACATGACGTGTAGAGCTACTCCTGTCTTTTTTTTTTCTCTTGATTACAGTAGGTATTCCGTCTAATCCTAAGCTTTACGATCCCATCTAAAAAATTTAAAAGAATCTCAAGATCTTTCATGTTCCGCCGTAGCCTATATATTTCTATCTTTTGTTCTTGCTACATACATGGATCCGATCTGCATCTGTAGTTAATACTGATGAGAGGCATTGGTGGTGAAGGGTTAACTGATGTCTGAATATGATCCGGTAAATGCAACATAAGCCAGAAAACAGTTCATACCACCTTCGTCCTTTTTTCACTTCGCCGCCGTAGAGTTCTAGTCCCCTTCATGCAAATAAAATAAAAATAAAAAAGTCTTTTTTTTTTTGAAAGAGAAATAAAAAAGTCATTGTTAAACAGCCGCCATGCCCATGTGTGCTTAATAATGCACAAAGGACAAGAAAGGGTAGGAAATTTAACAACGTGAGTGATGAGAGAGACTCGCACGACAGTGATGTTTTACTTAAATACGTAAAATTTTAAAAACAAATAATTTAATTTTAAAATGTAATTGTTGATATTTTATTAATATAATTGACAAATTAATGTAAAAATAATATTAAAAAAATTATATAACTAATAGCTTTTGTTATATGATTTTAATTTACTGTAATAATTATGTATTTAAAATATTTGATATAAAAGAAATTCTACGACCTTTATAAATATCAGTATAGTATTGTTCTTTTATTTACATTTATAAAAAATATATAACATATAATATACTATCCCATTCTAAATTAGTTACCAGAGATGGAGTTAGTGTACATTCCACTGGGGGCAGGACCGATACAAAAACGTTTAACACTTGAATACTACAAAGAGGATAACTTCCGTTTAAAAGAGGGAAGGTGGAAGTGATGGTTTACAAGTTTGGTGATGGCAATTTTCTAAAAATAAAGAGCAAATCCAAACGTTTGATTCAATCTCATATTAATGTTTTAGGCATGATGAACGAAGCTGGGAGACATTTAACGGCCAAGACAGAGAGCCGATGGATCGGTCAAAAGCTCAAAACTTTCTTCTTCTCTTCCATTGTCCCTGTAATGGCGTCAGTCCAACGTCAAACCGTATGGTTATCAACACAGTGGCATATGTGCAATTGTCTCTAGACTCTTTCCACCTTTGTTTTCTATCTGTTAAAAAAGTGTAGATGTAAATTACCACCGGGGACAGTCCAGCTCGACAACGTCATCATGATCGGTGAACAGGAATATTCTAGATTGTCTTTACTGTCACCTCCTTCTTTGTTCTTTTGCATATAAACGTTAAAAGTTCATATTTTTATTGTCTTGACGGTCATATGAATTGATAAAAGCTAAAAACTTCCTGTCCTTTGTCATTCATGATCCCAGAAACAGAGTAGGAAGGAAAACTCAAAATCCAAGAAACAAACTTTCCTTAATTTTGTTGGTTTGGTGATGATGGGTAGCTTGCAGGAAAGTTTCAGAGCCTTTGTCAACAACAGATGGTTCGTCTTTGTCGCTGCAATGTGGATACAGTCCTGTGCAGGGATCGGATATTTGTTTGGGAGCATATCACCTGTTATAAAGAGTTCTCTGAACTACAATCAGAGACAGATTGCGAGATTAGGTGTGGCTAAAGATCTTGGAGACAGTGTTGGGTTCCTCGCTGGTAGTTTATGTGAAATCTTGCCCATGTGGGGCGCTTTGCTTGTCGGGGCTCTGCAGAATCTTATTGGCTATGGTTGGGTTTGGCTCGTTGTCACTGGTCGAGCTCCTGTTTTGCCTTTGTGGGCTGTGAGTACCTATCAAATTCTTAACTTCTATACTACAGTTTGTCTTCTCATGTGATCTAAGTTGAAAATATGATTGGTCGGATTGGTTATCCGGTTACTTCAGTAGTTCTGTGCTTTGCTGGTCGAATTACTTTTCTTGTGCGTCATTTTTTGTAATGTTTGCATTTGTCGTATGTTCATCTCATACTGATACCAATTATCAAGAAGAAGACGCAATACCATTAACATTACTTGTTCTTCACCCATCGGCATTTGTTTCAGTGCTTCAACTTGATTTGATGAAGTGTCGATACTCTAATTATCTATTTACTTCCCTTTGTGATATCGTTTCTGCTTCATGCCCGAGGGCACTTTGTTGCATATGAAAATCTGAACCTTTTATCATCTCTTCGTTTCCTTTACTGGAAACGTTTTGAATCTTTCACGCGATATCCTCAGTCGTATGCTTTCAACCATCATCTCACATCCATCCTATTTATTCCAACTTCCTCCTTCTCTTGGCTATTTTTCTAAAAATTCCAATTAAATCTGCAGAATATTCGCATTAGGATTGCTTGCAAATAGTAGGTAAACCCAGAAAATGCACCATCTAATTCTTGTTTCCTTTGATTTCGATTGAATTGGGACAAATCAATTTCTTGTGGGGAATTCCCTTTGTCCTTTTTTCTTGCATCTCAGTAATGTTCCTCCTTGATATGTAAACCATTATCTGTAGGCCACAATTTCATATCATTCTGTGGCTTCTACACTAGCAGGTTAGCTTTCGGATGAAGTACCATTTTTAAATATTTACTTGGAACGATGATATCTCCACGATAGTTAGCTGTTTTACCACCAATTGCTGAGTATTGATCAATCTGAAGTTGTTAGATATGGAAATTGAAAGATCAAAACATCCTCTTTTCAGCCAATTTTAGCCATTATCAAAAATCCTGTTAATGGTTTTCTACATTATGCTTGACGTTAGTTTTCTCCTTTCTAGTAATTCTGCATGACGTATATGAATCTAAGATTATAGATGTGATGTGGGAGAGACACCTTGAGAGATCACAATTAATTGATCTTAGCTTGGTTTTCTGAATCATTTCTTTCCATTCTCGTTCACCAACGAAATTTATTTGTAATATTTATTGTCGTCTTTTATGAATTTTTTGTTAGGCTAAGAGATTTAGGAGACTTTCCTATCACATATCTTGTTTTTGCCATAATGTCTTGGACAAGTTGTTAACTTCTTTCAGTATGCAGATGTGCATTCTTATATTTATCGGTAACAACGGTGAAACCTACTTCAACACAGCTTCTCTGGTTTCTTGCGTTCAAAATTTCCCAAAAAGTCGAGGTCCTGTAGTGGGAATCTTGAAAGGATTTGCTGGCTTAGGTGGTGCGATATTGACCCAAGTATATGCAGTGATGCATACGCCTGATCATGCATCTCTCATATTCATGGTTGCAGTTGGGCCAGCAATGGTTGTCATTGCCTTAATGTTTATCGTGAGACCTGTTGGAGGTCATAAACAAGTCAGATCTAGTGATCCCACGAGCTTTACTCTTGTATATAGTGTATGCCTCCTACTGGCTGCTTACTTGATGGGGGTCATGCTTGTTGAAGATCAGATCAACTTGAGTCACACTGTGATAGTGATATTTACAGTGATTTTGTTTGTCCTACTTCTACTTCCTATTGCAATTCCTATATCCTTGTGTTGTTCTTCAGAACCAAGAGATCCTGCAGAACAGGCTTTTCTGCCCGAGCCACAGAAACAAGAAGCTGGTAAGTCTGAGCATATGGCCCACGAGGTGATACTAAGTGAGGTGGAAGATGAGAAGCCAAGGGATGTAGACTTGCTTCCGGCCTCAGAGAGGCAAAAGAGAATTGCACAGTTGCAAGCTAAACTGTTCCAAGCAGCTGCAGAAGGAGCAGTAAGGGTCAAGAGGAGAAGAGGTCCACATAGAGGTGAAGATTTCACCTTGATGCAGGCATTGATCAAAGCGGACTTGTGGCTGATTTTCGTCTCTCTTTTACTGGGTTCTGGATCTGGGCTGACTGTGATTGATAACCTGGGTCAGATGAGTCAGTCCTTAGGTTATGACAATACACATATATTTGTGTCCATAATTAGCATTTGGAATTTTCTTGGACGCATTGGAGGGGGTTACTTTTCTGAGGTTATTGTAAGGTGAAGCATCGATCATCTTGCTTGGATTATAAATATATTTTCTAGGTAGACTTTGCAGCAGCTTATTCAATTTACTCATCTATCTGGTCTTATGCAGGAATTATGCTTATCCAAGACCAGTGGCGATGGCAATTGCACAATTTTTTATGGCAGTAGGGCATATTTTCTTCGCTTATGGGTGGCCTGGGACAATGTACATTGGCACCCTGCTGATTGGTCTAGGCTATGGAGCTCACTGGGCAATCGTGCCAGCTACTGCCTCTGAATTGTTTGGCCTGAAGAAGTTCGGGGCCCTTTACAACTTCCTCACTCTTGCAAATCCAGCTGGTTCCCTTGTTTTCTCTGGTTTAATTGCAAGCTACATCTATGACAGTGAAGCAGAAAAACAAGCTCATCACCATTTGCAGAATTTAGGGTCTACTTTTTCTAGTTTACAAAGTCCTGAGGAACCTCTGAAATGCGAAGGGACCATATGTTTCTTCCTTACTTCAATGATCATGTCCGGATTCTGCATTATTGCACTTATACTAAGCATGATTCTCGTGTACCGGACGAAGATTGTCTATGCACACCTCTATGGAAAATCTCACACTTGATTTTGTCAAGAGAGCCATAACAGAGTTTCTCCACCAGAGTCTACTCAAGTTCGTTTTGGCAGTAATTCTGTACTCCAATGAAGTTTTAAATTTTGATTGAAGGAATCAATCCAAAGATTTGATCAAGCCTCAGTGAAATTCTCAAGAAGCTCTGGATGAAACTTTTTACTCCATTCCTTGTCTTAGAGTTAAACAAGCTTATATGTTGCTGAGTGCGCCAAAAGTGTATGCATTTGTGTACGTGTCCACTGTATACTCTTGATGATCAATATCTACTTTATTCACTTTGTTTTGAGAGTGAACCATTTTGTGTTCAATCTTATGTTTTTTGAGAGTGAACCATTTTGTGTTCAGTCTGATGTTCATTTCTACAACACACCACCATTACTTCAGTGTAAAACTTTCAGCTCCTTATCAGATATTTCTGGCTACATGCAGAAAAACCTAGTGTGGAGAAGAACTACAGGTGTCAACTATTCCATAAATGAAAGTTGTCTATTCAAGAAATCTGCATGCACTTATTTGACGCCTGCTTACTAAAATTCCAATGCAAAGATGACTGCTTTGCAGAAAATTGGACTTTGTAACAATACAAGTTGGAAATTTTATTGAACAGTGCTGCACAATTGTTATATATGGATCATTCATTCCCACCATGATAAATTGGCCTTCCTATGCTTTCACGAATTAATGTCTGTGCAGTCTCTCCTTATACGTCCTTGGTTTCCAGTCTTAACACCAGCTCTACCAAGCTTTACCATGGCACTGGCAAAAGCTGCATTAAAGTCTCCCGGCTGATTGGCAAAGTCATTGACTGTTGACCGAGATGCAGGATCTGTGAAGAGGACCTGATCTGAAGTAAACATGCCTTTACCAGCAACAAGATTTTGGAAATAAACATTGTCAAAGATTCGTGGTGTAACAGGATCCATGTTAACAGCTACACTGGGGTCTACATTCCGGGGACAGGCTTGCATAAGCTGCTTAGCGTAGTCTGAATTGAGAGAAGAGTCAACAGAAGAGGAAGGAGAGAACGAGTAAAGACGATTTGCAAAGCGATTGCAGTGAGAAAAGCCTACGGTGTGGCATCCTGAAAGTGCAATCATATCAGTTTGTGTGAGGTTGTTTTTGGCAAAGATAGTGTTAAGTTGAGGGAGTGTAAAGTTGGGTTCTGGCAAATTTCCAGCAACAAGTGATGATTGAGATATCAGACCATCCCGACGTCCCAATTCTACATTAAATGAACTACCTCCAGCCTGGAATTTGGTTATCAGATCAAAAAAAAAAAAAACCACTCCAAGTTAGTAGTTTTTGTTGGAAAATAAAGAAGGAATGATAAGTAAAGCTAGCAACGGAAATTATGGAATTGTTGAAATTTATGTTACCAGTACTACAGCATCTCTGGCTGCAATTGCCATAATGTCTGCACAGGAAACAACTCCAGGGCATACTGCTTCCACAGCTTGTTTTGCTTTTATTATGGTGTCAAATCCATCTCCTGCAAGTGAAAGATTGTCAGGTGCATCCTTCTCTGCGTCGCCATTTGGTGATGAAACCATAACTGAGGCATCGCAACCCTATAATTAAGCAAGCAAATAGAGTTAGAAGTTTGTAACTGAAACCTAAAACTTCTATGGGTATAGCACGTTCTGTAGCATGTGGAATAATTACCTCACCTAGCGCTATAGTACTCTATTGCCTGATTAAACTATCAAGTATGTGATCAAAGATGAACTAGGACATCTGCTATGCTCAATTCTTCTTCATATCCAATTTAATTTGACTAAAATAAAGAGGAAAACAGGTCAATCTCGTGCAGGTTAGAACTTTAAACTTCTGAAGTTGTCCCATATTCAACCACTATATTCAGTCTAACTCAGTGGTCTGATTAGTCCTTCAAACCAAGGTTTTGAATAGAACTAGCAAACTCGATTCAGATTGACTAATAAGCTTTATGATTGCTTGTTTAGTTAGGAAGGATTACGAAATGGAATTCAAGTGTGAAAACACAAAATTATAGAACTGATCTATTCATAAGTTGTTGGAAGATGTCAAATCGTCCTTCTAGCGGTGGTATTAAAAATAGTAAAATATCACTAATCACCGACTTTTCTGCAACACTCATACAATAGTTTTCTACCATCACATCAGCCCCCAGTTACGACCGTTTCACACGTACTGTCATCTCAGAAGAAAACTGAGATTAAAAAAGAAAAGTCTCTTGCCTTATAGTTCTCATTTGCATCGTTTCCTGTAAAGAAGTCCAGAAGTTTGCAAGTACTAAACATTCATGGATTATCTATCCATCCGTGTATATGCAGTAAGAGTACACAAACTGGCAGATGAAACGAATCATACTCATGCTGACATATACGTACCGTGACAAAACAGTCATGAAAGAATAAACGAAGAGTTGAAGGGACAGTGGTGAAGGTCTGAGAGAACTTAGTGGACACAGCTTGTCGCACTGTGGCTTCCACGTTTGGACAACTAAAGCTATAGAAGTTTTCTCGCAGCTGTGCCTCTCCCTTATGCGCTATGACTATGACGATCATGACCAAAACCCACCATACTCTTTCTACAGTCTTCATTGATCACCTCTTCTCTTCTTCTTCTTCAATTCACAATCAGCTCTATGTTATGCAGCGAACATACGTAGCTATATAGTGCACATCCCTGGTATCTGCCTGTGAGTAAAAATGTGGACAACGATTGATGATAGCAACTCTAGAATAAGAACCTTAAAGCATCAACTATGGCATTAACAAAGTTGATTGGGGTATATGATCTCGGCAGCAGGAGAGGATATTCTTAATTATGTAGGATGATAACGGGGTCTAGTAAGGCACGTCATGTGAGGCTATGGTGTGTATCCAACAAGAAATATATGAATTTATTTGGTTGAAGCACCTAATTATATTCCAGTACATGTTTTTCTTCTGAGTCTACAACCTCCACAGTAGTTAGTCATGGCAGAACAAGCACGCAAATGACTTTGTACGTTGAGTGTGTCCGCAAGAGTTTACTCATATAGCCAACCGAACCCCTCTAAACAAAAGCTCAAACTCATCTACTTTCCTAGCAGCTTCGTTGAATTGATGTGTTTCTACGTGAATGCTTGGTGCTATTGGCTTCTAGAGGTTAGGCACTGAAATATTCTACCTTTCTTCCCCGGGATTAGTAAGCGGTGGCATGACAATGACCTAAAAACAAATCCGCTCCAAGCACTAAAAGTCTTGATTTTTTAAGGATTAACTAACGTTAAGATTATGTCATTGTTAGTTCACTAGTCATCTTCACATGTAACAGGAGAAAATTTTTAATTTGTGCCAAATTATTTTAAAAGAACCAGGCAGACCTAGTCCTACATACCCTATTTGCTCTGCAATCTCCATTCTTAATTAAGCAAAACAGGTGATGGAAGTATCCAAATTTTTACGTTACCCTTGCCCTTAGAATTAAAGCAACTTGTTTTGTTCCAAGTTGACCAATTGCCAATATATTTCTTATGCCTTTGGATACGTCTAAACTAGCTAGGTAATCTGAACATGTACGAAGTTAAGGTCATTTAACACGTTTAAAGTGAATTAGTGACATAGTGTTGGACACCCAGATTTATTGTGCACAAGGGATTAGTCGTTAGGTGCAACTGACCTTTCACCGAGTAGGTTTGGCAATCGGAAGGCTCGGTTTTGTGCATTTGGGCTTTGATTAAAGGGCCATAAGAGGAGGACAATAGCCCGAAAACTAATAAAAATTAGAGCTAAACCACCAAAACCCAAAATGATGGAGTTGAAGTTTGCAGCTGAATCGTTTGTTTGGAAAGAAATTGAAGATAAATCTGATTCATAACTTGCCATACCAAAAGTTAATTTGATTACAGAGACCATGGCGATGGAAGTAGATGATTTTGCCAATAGTGACAAGCAGCTAGGGTTTCCGTACTGGAAGCCTGTTCGTCGTTGTTTCACTCCCGACTCTTCCTTCTTTGCTTCTGGCAACTTCGAAAGGGAATTCCTCGCCAAACAGGTTCACTTTATATTCCATGTTTCCTTCTTGTGTTTCAATTTGCCCAATTAAAGTTTGAAAGTTTTCATTTCCATTTACGTTTTTATTTTAATTTTGTGCTTAGATTAAGCATTGGATTTCTGGTTTTTCTATATATATACACACAGGTTGCACTGGATTTAGCTGATGATGAAAAGCATCAGCTTCAGGATCTAGTGGACAATGACGCCAGGTGGGTTAAAGTTTGATTCTTTGGGATGAAAACATTTGGAATGCTATCAGTTTGTCTATTTTCGGACTATTTCTTTTATTGTTGTTGAAGAGCAGTACTTCATGGTATTTTTCTATTCGGTATATTGCTAAGATCGTACTGAGGATGGTAACTGTGAAATCATGGCTTGAAGCAGGGAGGTTTGCTGTCCCATTGTTGGTTGTGGTGCACACTTGACATCCTTGGAGGCCTTTGAAGACCATTACAATGCACGGCACGCTGCATCCTGTTCTGTCTGCTCTAGAGTTTACCCTACCGCACGCCTTCTCAGCATCCATGTTTCTGAATTGCATGACTCTTTTTTTAAGGCAAAAGTTGCACGTGGATACGCCATGGTAGTTTCTTTACTCCCTTTCTGTTGAATTATCAACTGTGATTACATCAAGCCCTGATTGATGTCTATCATTTTCCAAATTTAGAACTTTGTGCTTATTCCACAAACTTGTTTTTTCAATGATGCCTGTGATTCTTATGATAGATTTTAACCTACTGATTTATTTTCTTTGCATGTTTGGTGTTAAGCGAGGACAGGTTATGCAACACCCTTGTAAACACTTGACAAGTCTCATTTAATGAACTTAATAGTTCTTCAGTGGTGAACAAACTAAAAACATCAACATATATAGGATATTCTAGGTTTAAGGTGATGAAAGTATTAATAATGTGTGAAGAACTTGGTTTTTTTTTTCTTTAATACCATTTTTTGTTTGCCAATTTCTTGGTAATTTTTAGTTCTAAAGATATATTAATCAAATTTTGACTTGTTTTGTATGTGCAGTCATTCTTATTATCAATGCTTTTGTATCGAACTCTTAAGTCTCTTGCCTCCCATTGACAGTACGAATGCCTGGTGGAAGGTTGTGGTTTGAAATTCAAGAATTACAAAAGTAGGCATCAGCACTTGGTGGACAAGCATAAATTCCCAATTTCCTTCGAATTCTTCAAGAAATCCCTCCCATCCAAGAAAGCAAGGCAAAAGATTCAGCGTAGGCAAGCAAATCAGAAGAAGCAGGAAGCTGAAGGCAAAATGGAAGTAGAAGGTGAAACAATGGATGGACTTGTTTCAGCAGTCTCCAAATTAAGTACATCCGACTCCTCTCCTTCTTCCATCAGCTTTGGACGCCGGAATACTCGTGGCCTTACATTTGTCCCTAGATCTGTTCAGAGAGATAGTAAACGGGACTCTTAACAAACACCAGCTGAAAGAGAGCTATAATTTATAACGAATGCCTTCTTCACCTGGATTTATAGATGGCTTCTGAAGGTGGCCATTACAGTGGCTTCATAAGCGTATTGTTGTAGATGTCTAGAAATATCTAGATGACTTTGTGCTCCCTGCAGAGAGTCATCCACTTTTGACTGGCATATGAAGTTTAGTTGGTCTACTCAAGTTGAATGCTTGGTTTGCTTGTTTCTGCAGTGGCACAAGTTCTTTTCAGTATACTCGAGCCAGGGAGATGTTTTCTTAGTAGGCTATAAAATTTCTTTTGAAGATTGGCTATTACACCAGCAGTTATTACGTTCTTCAATCCTTCTTGATGCATCTGTAGCCAAAAGGAAGGTGGTGTAGTCACATGGTATTAAATCCAAATTTGGAAGGAGCTATTTTGATTCAAAAGAAAACAGGATCCGTCCCAATTACATTAAGATCTTCCCGTCGGATGGTCCAAATTAGGGATGGCAATAGGTAGGGCTCGGTTCGGGTTTTACTCTACCCATATCCATATCCATTTTTTATGACTCAACCCATATTCATATCCATATCTATCGGTTTTTACGATTTACTATTCATATCTAAATCTATTAGATTGTTCGAGTTTTTGGATATTCATCGGGTTGTATAACACATAAAAATATAACTTTTAAAGAGAAAATATAAAGAGTAGATTTTTGCGAACGCTCCAAATCAAAATTACTTTAATAATAATAAGTCAAGATTTTAATATGTATGTATTAAAAATCATAAAATTGAAATAATAAAAATCATAATATTTAGTACAAAGATAACATACATTTTTCACAATTTAAAACTGGAACAATGATTGAAATAACTAAAGCTTCAAATTATCTTTGCGTGAAATCAACAACATTCAAAATTCTATCTCCATATCATTTGCATTATTATCATCTTATAAGAAAATAAAATATGATGAAAAATGTGAATACTAAGGAGTAAAGTGAAGATTTTAAAGTTATTTCTTCGTATAAAATTTAAATATTTTATTATATTTAACCATAAATATTCAAGAAAAAATATAGTTAATAAAAAACGGGTAGGATATGGGTATCCATGGTTCGAGTTTTACTCTACCCATATCCATATCCATTTTTTATGACTCAACTCATATCCATATCCATATCCATATCTATCGGTTTTTACGATTTATTACCCATATCTAAATCCATTGAGTGTGCGGATATTAATCGGGTTGAAAACCCACTACCATCCCTATGCACGTTAGACGACCTTACCCCTTTCGGTCATTTTTCAGATTAAGATTTGCATCTTTTATGCCGCCACATCCCATTCCTCTATTAAACTCTGCTTCAATTCATCGTCACTATGTTGTCAGAGATCTCGCTAGTTAACGAGAGCAGATCTTCTGTTACATTTATTATGTTCCTACTCTATTCTATAAGTTTTCATCCATCCATTTTTTCTCTCTCCTATTTATTGAACGGCTGAAAACTTTGAAACATAATAGGAACAGGCAAAACGGAACAGACAATCTGTTGCCCTAGTTAGCAGCGCACGTTACACCAGTTTCATCTTACCTCTTGCCAACATCTCAACAACTAGGTGTCTTCTTTCTGTTACGTATTTTTATATAGCAATTACAGAATTGTAAATACAACAGTGGGTAATATAAAATACCCTGTAACTATTTCTTGAGGGTATGAAAAATATATAAATTAGATATTGTCTTTCTCTCTCTTGTGTTTTCTCTTCCTTCCCTCTTCCTGGATTCTTCTCTCTCTTTTCTCCTCTGTTCTTCGTATTTTCATAACAAATGATATTGGAGCTTTTATGACTATCGGCCAAGAAATTCCATAAACATGACAAAAGATGATTGGAATTAGTTATTGTCGAGGATACGAAAAATATATGAATTAGTTATTGTCTTTCTCTCTCTTCTGCTTTTCTCTGCCTTCTCTCCTCCTTCTAGATTCTTCTCTCTTCTTTTCTCCTCTATTCTTCGTATTTTCATTACATTTTCACTCTTCATTCTCTCGGTGTTAAATTCCACATATGGTTGTTATTGCTCTTGGTTGCCTCCAACAGCGGTGACCATGAAGGGTTTTAAGGGACTTAAGAAAAATTGTACCAGATTTCAGTGAATCCATATACAGCCAAAACTTTATATGTCAACTCAAAACCTTAAGGCAATGAGTTAAGATAATCTTCAAATAAGTTTCCCAAAAATTCTTCACAAGAAAAGTTTTTCTAGAAACCTTAAAGCCAAAGGAACATTCATTTGTATTTTCCAAAGATAACAAATAATTTCCAGAAACCAAAAAAAAGCTAACGTATTTCCAAAAATGACAAAAAATGCTTCAAGAAAACATAAAACTTGCAACTTTTGCATCATATTTAATTTTTGTCAAATAAATAATAATTAACCAATGTTAATTAAGTTAAAAATTAAACCTGATTATGATATCACTACTAAAAAATTAATTGTGTTTGAATCACAAGCATAACAAAAAAATGTTTCAATTTTCCGATGATTCTATTTAATTGAATAACCTAAAAATATGAATCTTAAATAAAAGGATTAAAACATACTTGATTTGAAATCTTGCAAAACTTTTCTTCTAGAGTTGTCAATCAGTTATTCAAGTACTCAACCTCTAATAATATCCATAGAGGAAAAAAAATAACTTAACTTAGAGAGGAAAAGACATGAATGCTAACTCCACAATGTCTTTTCCTTTTAAAGAAAAAAAACTTTTAGAGTTTCTTTTCAATTAAAATTAAATTAATAATTATACTTAAACTCTAACTTAATTAAAATCACATTTTAATCTTAATACAATCATGTATATCATGTTTGATTCTTAAAGTTTTTGAAACATCAAAATTTAGACTTAATTTTAATTCATTTTTCTCTTCGTATATTCTTTATGTATGACTTATTAAGTTCCTAAAATGTTGACAATAATTATAAATTCTAATTCTAATTTATAACTAAAATTAAATTAAATAAAATTCTTTTAATTTATCTTTAATTTATAATTATAGATCAAGATTGATATCTACTAACATGATTTGATCAACCAAATATTGGCAACATAACTTGCCCATACATGATTGTAATATATAATTTAATGAGTTAATTAAAAGAATTCCAAATTTAGCTCAATTTTATAATTATAGTCCAAAATTTAAAAGTACCAATAAAATCATTAAATTTTTATTTTTTTTGCAAAAGTGACCCATCATTAGACTTTTCATTAATGGATCGAGCTGATGTAACAAGTTCTACGTGAATGCCAATTATAATTAAATTTTGACGTCAAATATTAATTTAATTGATATTAAAGGAAGTAAAACAAAAATTAAAAAAAAATCAAAACCTAACTTAAGCTTCCTTTTCCCCGTCTTTCTCTCGTCTGCTTACATTGATTTACTCTTTTATTGTTCCTTCTTTAATTTACTTTTAGTCATAACTTCTTCGATATTTCACTGAAATTTTAACTTATATTTTGTTTTCTGCCACTCAAACAAATATTGTTGCAATTATGAGTTTGTAAGATATTTTGAGTCATAAATCATTAGATATTTTGAGTTATAGATCATTGGTTCTTCCTTTTTTTAAGGCAGATAATAAATATCAGAGAGGCTATCCTTTTATTTATATTTCAAGCTTTTGACGTGAATTCAACAGTGAGTGAATTCTACAAGATTGCCAATTTATCTACTTTGTTGGTTTGTTACTATCATACTAGTATAAAGATAAACATGGTAAATTCTAAGCTGAAATATTTTCAATAACAAGTAAAAGGTACTAACTTTGCCCTTTGTTTTAGACAAAACTAGATCTCAATGGGCCCTAATAACCAACTAAAAATAGAACAAGATACTAATTGATGGAGGATAATTAAATTAAGGCAAATGCATCATTTTTGACCCTAAGGTGTTTTTTTCCACCAACAAATTTAACCCTAATGTTTCAAAAAGTATAAATAAAACCTTAATATTTAGAAAACGTTTAAATATAACCCCAAAAAATGGAGAAACCAACGGCTATATGACGCCGTCAGTTTTCTATCAGGTTAGCAATGGCATGACAATTTTTAACATTATTTTAGTAGTGTGGGACTCACTTTCTTAAAATTAAAAATTATTAATTATTAATTTTTTACCTGTGGGACCCATCATAGTTAATTAACGCTAACAAGTTTACTTTACTTAAACAAATAACTTATTAACTTAACTAATAAGCAAAGTAATTAATTAACCTAATAAAAACAAATTCCCTAATCCATCCCTCACTTCTCCATCCTCTGGAACCTAAAAGTGAGGGCGACTGAGGGATTCCACTCACAAAGAAAAATCATAATAGATGAAATGAAGTTGTTTGCTTATGTTAGGGTGTTCCTAGTTCGAGTTTGGTTAGTTAGAGGTCAATAGTAGCTTTAGCATATGTAAAAAAGTTGCAGAATGTTGGATCAAATCCAGTTTATATAGATCTTTCTCATATGTAAAAGCATTATTATCTACCAAATACAATTAACTGATATTGAAATGACTTGCATGATGTTATTTTAGAAAAGTTAGGGCAGTTAGGATTCATATTCATCACCTAGCAAAGACTATCTTATATTTGGCATTGATGTTATCTTTGTAGGAAAATTTACATTGTGATTTTCTTTAGTATGTAGATGGTATCATTATTATTGACTAATACGACAGTGAGTTCAAATTTAGGTAATGTGGTTTCCTATTGTCGACTAAAGGTCCCTTAAGGAGTTCATGAAGTTAATATAATCCTAGTCGGAGATTTTATGGATGCCCTAAATATCCGGTGAAATTTTATTGTTATTTGATTAATGAAATTGAATGTTAAACTTGTACTTAAGGCTGGTTTAATGAAATTGAATGTTTCAGGTTGGGAGATGCAACTTTTTCGAATGGCACGATGAAGAATTTACCGAGAGAGCCATTCAAGTGATTCAAAAATTAAGGAATGAATTATCAATATTAAAAAAGGAGGTTGAAACAAGCACAACTAAAGAGTTTGAAGAACAAATGAAGCTTTTAAAGGAGGACATATAATTATTCAGAAAAGAGAAAAAAGAAATTAAGTTTATTTTAATGAACATTGTAATAGGATTTATTATGGTTCTAGTACTTTTTATTTGTACTTATATTATAGAGATATTGTATTGAATTTCAACAATGTAATGGTTAATATCAATTTCAACTATATTATGAAAATTTTGGCTTTGAAATTTATATATGAATTATTTAATGAAGCAAAAAGAATACTACTATATAAAACCAATAGACAATGAATAATTCACTCCTTGCATATCTTGTCAAATGCTTAGCTATCTTCACCAATATGATCTTCCAACCACCATGTATTATTTGGCTTCTCCCTAAGGTTGTGACAACTAAAACAAATAGACACATAATAAGATCTAGAAGCATAAAAAAGCAAGCTAAAAGATAGATATATATAGAGAGAGAGAGAGAGATTAAAGTGAATGTGTTGCAACTCATATTGATCTCACCAAAAAAAAATTCAATATTTACCTTACGTTTATATAACACAAACATTTGTTACCATTATCAATAGCATATACATCTAAAAACTAATGGGACAAATATCAAAATACTAAACAGTTAGATTACATTGTGTTAATATACTGTAAACATTTGTCACCATTATTATTAGCACACATATGTAAAAGTCAATGGGACAAATATCAAAATATCAAAAAGTTTATGGCATCATAATCGATGTTTGTTTCAGATGTACTTGACTGTGAAAGTTTAGGTTATGATTATTGTGGCAATGAAATTCTCCTTCTGATTGCTTTAACTTGTATTTGTTGTAAAGTAATATAGTACGTCTTTTGAACCATAAACCCCTTAGTTCAAATGATAATTAGAATTTGTGTGGGTCAACATCTCCATTTTTGTTATTGGCATGTCCAGATGTACCAACCTAGAAAATGGAAGATAAAATATTAGAAAAACACCTGGTAATTATTTAACTAAGACAAATTGATTAAAAAAACACAGTCTTTATAATATTGTTTTCTTGACTCGATATAGCATTATCATCAACTAAATTCGTGTCGCTTAACTCTATTTGT
>JANKOE010000008.1:11349824-11365542 GCA_026284465.1 Erythroxylum citrifolium
TACCCGAAAAATGTCATGACTGCATGCCAATTTCGTAATTTGTACTCATGTCTTCTAACCCATAATTTGGGGCGTTACATCAAATGTTTAATTTTTTAAATCTTGGGGGGCCCAGTGCATCACTAAACTCTAAATAACTCCATCCTTATATGTATAAATTTCTATTAAAAATAAAAAATATTTAATTTTTTTAAATTTTGGGGGACCCAGTGCACCACTGGGTCCCACGTGGCTCCGTCTATGCTCTCTATAGATGTCTGATTAAGATCATCATAGGACAGTTTCAAAGAGAACTTTGAGATCTACAACTTTGATGAAGACCTCAAAGACAAATTCTATCGTCTGAAGGGTCAAAGATGGAATAGATAATAGGATCAGACAAAACCAAACGAAAAAGCAGACGAATTGAAAAAGCAGATAAATCAGGAGAATTGCCATAACTTTCCCTAAAGATATCGGATTAAGGTGTTCTTTATAAGTTTAGAAAGAGGACTTCAAGAGCTACAACTTTTATGAAGACTAAAAGACAGACTCTATCTTCGGAAGGGTCAAAAATGGAGCAGAAGATAGGTACAGACGAAACCAAATGAAAAAGCAGACCAATGGAAAAAGACAGACGAATGGGAAAAATTGTCATAACTTTCCCTACAGATATCTTATTGGGGTGTTATTTGGATGGTTAGAAAGAGGACTTCAAGATCTACAACTTTCATGAAGACCTTGAAGATAGATTCTATCTTCTGAAGGGTCGAAAAAGGAACAGAAGATAGGCCAGGTGAAAAAGCAGAAGAAGCAAAACATAGAAGAAGATGACGTCATCACAGAAGAAGTAAAAAGGCAGAAGAAGCAAAACACATAAGAAGATGATGTCATCACAGAAGAAGCAAAAAGGCAGAAGAAGCAAAACACAGAAGAAGATGACATCATCACAGAAGAAGCAAAACACAGAAGAAGATGACGCCATCACAGAATAAGCAAAAAGCAGAAGAAGCAAAATATAGAAAATATGACGTCATCATAGACCATATAACGTCAAAAAGCAGAAGAAACAAAACATAGAAGATATGACATCATTTATAGACGAAGTGACATCATCAGACGATACAGGATTGGAAAAATTATCATAACTTTCCCTGCAGATATCGGATTGGGGTGTTCTTTAGATGGTTCGAAAGAGAAATTCAAGATCTACAACTTTCATGAAGACCTCGAAGATAGATTCTATCTTTTGAAGGGTCGAAAAAAGAACAGAAGAAAGGCCAGGCGAAAAATCAGAAGAAGCAAAACATAGAAGAAGATGACGTGATCACAAAAGAACCAAAAAGGCAGAAGAAGCAAAACATAGAAGAAGAAGATGTCATCACAGAAGAAGCAAAAAGGCAAAAGAAGCAAAACACAGAAGAAGATGACGTCATCACAGAAGAAGCAAAATATAGAAGAAGCAAAACATAGAAGAAGATGACATCATCACAGAAGAAGCAAAAAGACAGAAGATACATCTTCCCTTATAGGGACCATAAATTTCAGCCTAGAAATCCAAACATTCCATACTATATATAGTTGGAAACATAAAAGAAAGTCCTACAACTTTCTAGAAGACATATTTGCCTAAATCAGCCTAGATTAATCCAGATTTTCCCCTGAAATCAGAACACGAATTTTACATTCATCCACCAATGTACTGCAACCCAGTTATCAACTTCATGAAAAATTTTGAGATTCTTAAAGACAGAATTTAAATTTGATGTCTTCATAAGAAATGTAGCAATATGTTTCTAGTTTAATTCAAATTAAGAATCATCTCGTTTGGATAACTAGAGAACGAGTTGTGACTAAAAGACTAAAGCATACTCAGTGAATATTTTCCAGATCAACTACCAATTTGTTTCAAAAATCTTTCCTTAACACAACTCATACCAAGATCACCTTTACTACTTCATTTACTCATCATTCTTAACTTGATTTCAAATCAATATCATCCATAGCAATAAGAAATTATAGTCCATGATTAATCATGAGCACTAATAACATAACATACACATATATACATATTCTTCATCAATTTACTACACAAATATTGCTTTCATTTTACTGCTAACTTTTACCTTAATTCTTCCTATTTCAAAATCTTTTATCCACAAAAAAACACCATAGCAAATCATAAATCTATCCACATCTCTCATTCCCTACTTTACTCTTGTATATAAATTCTTGGTTCAAGAACTTTCATTTATTTGCTCTTTACTCATGACTAATCACCAAAATTTCTCATTCAATAATTCTAATCTTCTACGAAAAGTTCAGGGTCCAACAAACCGAATGTGCTATGAAAAAGCTTTGGAGTTGGATGACTCATCATCAATGAATAAAGATCAAAAGAAGATCTTGAATAATGTGACATATAAGATCACAGAAAACATGAATCAGCTCTAAAAAATAAAGACTATGGGAGAATCATTTAAAGATAGTGGAATTGTTCATAGATATGATTGTATCTTTCCTAACTAAATGTAATAGCTTACCTTGTTAGTTGTAAAATGACAACGACCTAGTAAAAAATCCCACTAAATGCAAAGTCTGGGTAGTTCTAGTGTACGCAACCTTACCCCTAACTAATAGAAAAGTTGTTTCCGAATAGGGATAGTAATGAACCGGGTCAAGCCTGCTAACTTGAGTCCGGGCACGACCTGAGGTTCCACTAGGTTGGCCCGACTTGGCCTACTTGACTTTTTAGTTTTTCAAAAATGACGTTTCATTGCCCATCGAGCCTTTGACCGGGCCTGGCATAGGCTCAATTACCAAACCTATTTCCGAATGACTTACAAGAAGTTCACCTTATTAGTTGTGATGTAGCTAAATCATATCAGATAGAGTCCTATTTGGATGAGGGTGGTGTCATCCAATTAGTTAGTGTGATATAATATGATAAGGATATAGATAATCTAGTTAATTTAGTTTAATTAGGATTCTGAATTGTAAAGCTAGCGGTACTTAAAAATAACTTATTTGGGTATTGCTCCTCAATAAAGATGAGAGGGAGGAGAATATATTAAAAGAGAGCATTCATTTATAAGCTTTTGAGAAAGTAATAAAGGCTAGTTTATACTTTATCTCTTGTGTGTTTATTGTTTCCTACGATTATTTAACGCTTTTGTAGTATTCTTATTCTGAGTGTGAAAGTTAAACATAAGGTCATTCCTGACATTTTATAAGCCCCGGACAAAATTAAAAAAAACTTTTATTTTGTCTCTTTTTATTCTTACTAAGGGTCAAGAGTGGGTCCTCATAAGAATAAAAAAGAGGCAAAATAAAGATCATTTTTGTTATTTATTTTGTTCTTCATGAGAGTGGACTCTCGACGGGTGCCTTTTCTACCCTTACTTAACCTCAGGCCTAGTTAAATACTGCAAACATTGAAAGGCATTAGAAAACATAGATTTGTTGATCAACTATCACATCAGAAGGTTGAGTCTCGCTTAAATAGTTCTAAGTGAAATTGTTGAGCAAAGATGCAGGCACAACTTCAATAAGTTGATGTCTAAGAAAAACCTTAGTAACACTAGCACTCTTTGTCTAGCCCTCTCTAAAATTGTTATAAAGTTCTCTAAACATATTGTGTAATTATCGTTAAAGGTCGGATTTGAGTAGTTACAATTGTTGAAATTAGTTAATTTTAGAAATATTCGAAAAAAAAGATAAAATAAGGATTAGGTTTTAGAATAAGATATAAATTACTATTCATGTTTTATTATATTTATAACTTAATCGTGTTATAGAATTTTAATTGATCCCAACTTTTGATAAATAAAACAGAAAATATTCGTTTTTTTAAGAATTTATCCTTACTAATAAAATGGATCTCACGGTGGACCAACACGTGTGACTAAAATGAAGAAGAAAACGCTGCTAACTGGTCGATAGTGAAGAAGAAAATAAAAAACGTTGGCTAACATTTGAGGAAAACTAATAAAAAGTTGAAAAAGATTGTGTATAATTGTGAAAATTTTAAATTTTAAAAGGGCTTTTTGCTTAGATTACACATGCTAAGTTTTGTTGCCTCACTTCTCAAGGTTACAATAAATTGAGGCATTTGTTACAGGGGAAAGACATTAGTCTGGTTGCTGGTAACACCCCATGGTACACTTCAAACTCTTCAAGTACTGAAGTCTCGTTTCCCCGTCCGCAGACCTACATTAACCACAAAGGTGGCTTTGACAGACACGGGACTGAGTAGAGCTAGAGCATGGCTAAGAAAAGCCACCACAATGTTAAGCAAGTTTCTTATCTTTTAGAACTCATAATGCTTCTGCATAGTAGCAACAGGACTATCCCTGAAGTAAAAAACAACATAATATAACACTGCAGTCTGCTTATACAATGACTACGGAATCAAAACCAGAGAACTTGTCTGAAGAACGTACAGAACAAAAATGAAAACTAATCAAATCCAGATAACTTGTATGACGATCGTACAGGACAACAATGAAAACTAAGGAGATCATTATCGAGTCCTATGCTACTTTGGCATAAATAAAGGCGAAACCCTCCTCCGGACAATTTCTTGAATCTGTTCTGAGGATAACACGGATGCCTCACCTTCAAAATTGGTATTTTCCAACTGCTGGTGCAGCTGAAGAACACAAAAGCCATAAAGAGGTTCAGAAATTTGCTTGTTGCAAAGGCTAGTGGCAATTGGATCCATTACTAAAACCATCACAGCCCTGAGAGTCCTAAGTCCACTTATATATCCTTCGAGTAAATACCAAAGACAGCAGCAAAAGAAATAGGGACAACATATACCTTCTCAAGAACTGCAGATTGGTCATCCAGGTGAAATTTGCGCATATGCTTAAGCATCTCAAGTTGCTGAAAAACAAAGTTTCATGTTTTGTTTAACAATATCTATCTTGAGAACAGCAGAAAATATTTGCGTAGATTGTACCTGTTCCTGTAGTTTTTGTTGATTATGCATTTTTTCAGCAAACCCACCCTTCTTGTCCAAGCTGAGCTTCATCAATTACCATCTCTTCGCTGGCATTTTGCATCATATGCACCACCAATGACACAATCCGAATGGGAAAAAAGATAAAAGAGTGGCCAGGCAAATGGAACTCACTAAAGCAAGTAAAGGTCTGCAATATGGAACACAGTACATGCGTGTTCTCGAGCTGCCTAGACACAAGTTATGGACAGGCAAAAAGCACTGACTACACATGTAGAGGGAAATATCCCACTCAGGCAATAGGCAGCAGAAGAGACAAAATTTCAACTCACCAAACAAATTTTGTTAGTGCACATATCTGAAATAGAGAATCTACAAAACAGTGTTAGTGTATTATTTCTACCTCTAATTACCTTCCCAGTGTGTTTGGACTGAGATGTTCCAAAACTTGGAAGATTACTCTAGAGTGTAAGCTCTCCACATCCATGGCTACATCCTCGAAGGTTCTTGTATTTCTTTCAGTCCAATGTTATAAACAGTAGTGGACAGTAAAAATAACTTATTTGAGTATTACTCCTCAATAAAGATGAGAAAGAGGAGAATATATTAAAAGAGAGCATTCATTTATAAGCTTTTCATAAAGTAATAAAGGCTAGTTTATACTTCAGCTCTTGTGTGTTTATTGTTTCCTACGACTATTTAATGCTTTTGTAGTATTCTTACTTAGTGTGAAAGTTAAATATAAAGTCATTCCTGACATTTTATAAGCCCTGAACAAAATTAAAAAAAATGACTTTTATTTTGTCTCTTTTTGTTCTTAATAAGGGTCAAGAGTGGGCCCTCATAAAAATCAAAAAGAGGCAAAATAAAGACCATTTTTATTACCTATTTTGTTCTTCATGAGAGTAGACCTAGGCAGGTGCCTTTTCTACCCTTACCTAACCTCAGGCCTAGTTAAATTCTACGAAGATTGTAAGGCATTAGAGAACATAGATTTGTTGATCAACGATCACATCAAAAGGTTGAGTCTCGCTTAAACAGTCCTAAGTGAGATTGTTGAGCAAAGATGCAGGCACAACTTCGATAAGTCGGTATCTAAGAAAAACCTTAGTAACACTAGTACTCTTTGTCTAGCCCTCTCTAAAATTGTTATAAAGTTTTCTAAACATATTGTGTAATTATCGCTAAAGGTCGGATATTTGAATATTTACAATTGTTGAAATTAGTTAATTTTAGAAATAATTCGAAAAAATGATAAAATAAGGATTAGGCTTTAGAGTAAGATATAAATTATTATTCATGTTTTATTATATTTATAACTTAATCGTGTTATAGAATTTTAATTGATCTCAACTTTTGATAAATAAAACAGAAAATATTCGCTTTTTTTTTAGAATTTATCCTTACTAATAAAATGAATCTGGCGGTGGACCAACTCGTGTGACTAAAATGAAGAAGAAAACACTGCTAACTGGTCGATAGTGAAGAAGAAGAAAATAAAAAACGTTGGCTAACATTTGAGGAAAACTAATAAAAAGTTGAAAAAGATTGTGTATAATTGTGAAAATTTTAAATTTTAAAAGGGCTTTTTGCTTAGATTACACATGCTAAGTTTTGTTGCCTCACTTCTCAAGGTTACAATAAATTGAGGCATTTGTTACAGGGGAAAGACATTAGTCTGGTTGCTGGTAACACCCCATGGTACACTTCAAACTCTTCAAGTACTGAAGTCTCGTTTCCCCGTCCGCAGACCTACATTAACCACAAAGGTGGCTTTGACAGACACGGGACTGAGTAGAGCTAGAGCATGGCTAAGAAAAGCCACCACAATGTTAAGCAAGTTTCTTATCTTTTAGAACTCATAATGCTTCTGCATAGTAGCAACAGGACTATCCCTGAAGTAAAAAACAACATAATATAACACTGCAGTCTGCTTATACAATGACTACGGAATCAAAACCAGAGAACTTGTCTGAAGAACGTACAGAACAAAAATGAAAACTAATCAAATCCAGATAACTTGTATGACGATCGTACAGGACAACAATGAAAACTAAGGAGATCATTATCGAGTCCTATGCTACTTTGGCATAAATAAAGGCGAAACCCTCCTCCGGACAATTTCTTGAATCTGTTCTGAGGATAACACGGATGCCTCACCTTCAAAATTGGTATTTTCCAACTGCTGGTGCAGCTGAAGAACACAAAAGCCATAAAGAGGTTCAGAAATTTGCTTGTTGCAAAGGCTAGTGGCAATTGGATCCATTACTAAAACCATCACAGCCCTGAGAGTCCTAAGTCCACTTATATATCCTTCGAGTAAATACCAAAGACAGCAGCAAAAGAAATAGGGACAACATATACCTTCTCAAGAACTGCAGATTGGTCATCCAGGTGAAATTTGCGCATATGCTTAAGCATCTCAAGTTGCTGAAAAACAAAGTTTCATGTTTTGTTTAACAATATCTATCTTGAGAACAGCAGAAAATATTTGCGTAGATTGTACCTGTTCCTGTAGTTTTTGTTGATTATGCATTTTTTCAGCAAACCCACCCTTCTTGTCCAAGCTGAGCTTCATCAATTACCATCTCTTCGCTGGCATTTTGCATCATATGCACCACCAATGACACAATCCGAATGGGAAAAAAGATAAAAGAGTGGCCAGGCAAATGGAACTCACTAAAGCAAGTAAAGGTCTGCAATATGGAACACAGTACATGCGTGTTCTCGAGCTGCCTAGACACAAGTTATGGACAGGCAAAAAGCACTGACTACACATGTAGAGGGAAATATCCCACTCAGGCAATAGGCAGCAGAAGAGACAAAATTTCAACTCACCAAACAAATTTTGTTAGTGCACAGAACAAGATTGAAATTGGAAGTAATGACATCCTCCATTTGTAGAGGATCATATGATCAGAAAGAACAGGCGAGTCCTATGATGTCTAAAAGGATGAATAGCGCATTATCAATGCCCTAGTTACTACAAATATGAGAAAATGCTCAAAGATCTTCACTATCTCAGATTGTCTGTCAAAAGTCGTGACCTTCAAATAACAAGAAGCCAGTATGGAACACATCTTTAGATTAGGGACATTGAACACATCTTTAGATGACCAGAAGATTTATAATAATGGGAATATCACTTGAAAATTGGTTAAGAGCCAGGGAATAACAAAAAGTAATATAAATTTGCCAAAACAATAGCATGTGAAAGGTCTCAAATATCCATACAGAAGAAGAAAGATTACTTAGCAACAAACTTGTAGAAGCGTATCATGAGATCACGATCATTCTCAAAGACCATGTTGACTTTGGCCAGACAAGAAATTCCAAACCTTGGATCTGCGGAAACATAAACAGTTTCCATGATTATAGATACATGACCAGCTCATTAGATACAGCCACAATGAGATTGCTTTGCCCAATTAAATTTTAGCGAGCAATTAGACCATAGTGGTCAGTCTAAAGTTTGGACATTTTAGCGGAAAATAGGGTTGCAGCGAAGAGAATGCTGCATTTACAAGCATGAACAGAGGAAAACAAAGCAAGCAATTCTCACCAACCGCCATCTCCAGAAAAATGGCTTCTTGAATGGCGGTGGTAACAGCAACCGCTTCCTGCACAAAAGCACCAGACGAACGTGGGCAGAATTGAAGAATTGATTTGGAACTAACTAGAGAAAGCCAACAACCTGTTTGTCCTCCAGGGCATCGGCAATCCTTTTCTTGACATCTGACAGTAAAGTTTATTTATTTCAAGTAAAAGAATGGAAACCGAACATGGAGGAGATGAGATCAAGATGGGTACGAACCAGGCTGAGAAGTGAGTTGGGAGAAGCGATTGAAAAGAAAGAGCAATTGTTCTCTACTTAGCATTCCTTTGCTTTGCAGCGTTGCCATTTCCGAACTTCTTTGTCCTCTTTCACTCCGTTTCTTTTGCATTTATATTTTACACCGAACATTGCATTTTTATTTATATTTTATATTTAAATAAATTTGAAAAAAAAAAGAGTGGATAACAATCAATTTTAATTTAAGTAAGAACAGCACAGGAGCTTAGCTTGGGTCAAAGCTAAAAACTAAAAACAAATGACAGAGAGAACTAAAAATCCTCATCCATCTTGAACACGTGAGTGGCAGCCGCACCATTCCCATTGAGACTAGACATAACAGAAGCCTTCTGATACTCCCCCACCCTCTTCTCAAAAAAATTGGTCTTCCCTTGCAATGATATCAACTCCATCCAATCAAACGGATTGCTCACTCCGTACACCTTCCCGTACCCTAGCGCTCCCAGTAGCCTATCAGCCACAAACTCTATGTACTGACTCATCAGCTCTCCGTTCATCCCCACCAACGCGCAGGGTAGCGCGTCACACACAAACTCCCTCTCTATCTCTACCGCCTCCTTCACTATCCCGCTTACCCTCTCCTCGCTCAACTTCTTCTTCAAGAGTGCGTACAGCAAACACGCGAAATCGCAGTGCAAGCCCTCGTCTCGCGAGATCAGCTCGTTCGAGAAGGTCAGCCCAGGCATTAACCCGCGCTTTTTTAACCAAAATATAGCGCAGAAGCTTCCGGAGAAGAAAATCCCCTCCACGCAAGCAAACGCCACGAGCCTCTCCGCGAAGGTCTCTGAGCTGTCGATCCATTTCAAAGCCCACTCGGCCTTCTTCGCCACGCAAGGAACGGTCTCGATGGCGTGAAACAACCGATTCTTCTCTACGGAGTCCTTGATGTAGGTTTCCAGAAGGAGGCTGTACATCTCGGAGTGAATGTTCTCGATGGCAATCTGAAAGCCGTAGAAAGCGCGGGCTTCGGCAACCTGGACCTCCTTCATGAAGCGACCGGCGAGGTTCTCGAGGACGATGCCGTCAGAGGCGGCGAAGAAGGCGAGAACGTGGGAGATGAAGTGCTTCTCGTCGGGGGTGAGGGAGTCCCAGTGACGGATGTCCTGAGAGAGGTCGACCTCCTCAGCGGTCCAGAAGGAGGCTTCGGCCTTCTTGTACATTTCCCATATTTCAGGGAATTGGATTGGGAACATGCAGAATCTGTCAGGGTTGGGAGCGAGAAGCGGCTCTTCTGGGAATGCAGGCATTTTGTTTGATTTGATCGATAGTCAAGGTTAATGATTGATTGATTGATATAGTGAGTGAAGCATGTCGATTCAGAACGTGTTGTTATATAGAACACAGGAAGGGGAGTTTTTTGAGAGGAGGAGGGAGCGGAGAATTCGAATTTTTGGAAAGAAGCTTGCAGGAGAATGAACCAGAAGGGCAGATATGGAATCTCAATGGAATGACCATTGTATTTGTGAGTATAGACTACAGAGTTAGGGGCTTTTTGCGGAAATGAATTGAAGGGAGGAAGAGTGCGAGGGAAGGAAGCTTTGGAACTCAATTTTGGGCTTTGTTGGCGCTCACGCCAAAATACAATTTTAGGGAAGTTTGTGTAAGACAGGTGACTTAGGCAGTGAAGACGACCCATCGTCGCCAAGTAATTAATGGAAATGGAAAGTCGGGAACCTGGTTTGTTGGCTTCTTTCACGTGGCAGCCATGTGCTTTCTCCTAAATTTAATGTTTTAAAATTTAGATTAAAAATAAAATCAATTAAAAAAGATAGATTTAATTAGTATTAAATTTGTCTATAGAAAATAAAAAGTAAAAATTTACAAAATAAGTAAAAATATAATATAAAAATAAAATACTTTATTGAAATGAAAAGACTACACCGATGTATATTAATATATAATGGACTAATAATTCAAATTATAATGAATTTAACATAAAATTTAGAATAATAATAATAATTAAAATTGCATTTTTAAAAGAGATTGTATTTCTATCATTTTCAAAATTTTCAAAATTTTCAATATTATCTGAAAACTTATAAACCACGCTTTCATTAAAAATATCTACATGAACATCTTCTTCTGCATTCAAATAAATTACAAATTAGTAACGTATGAATAAAAATATTCATATCAACATATTCTACTGCATTCAAATAAATTATAAATTAGTCATGTACAAAAGCATTCTCTATTGTAAATTTGTAATACATTATATTTTTAATATTGAATATAATCAAAGTAGGATATCAACTGACCATCAGTAGATATTCTTAATTCATTGAAGAAAAGTATACATTTTTTTCATAAATCACCTTTTCAATTCATTATATTCAAGTTAATTAAAAAATGTTATTAATAAGTAAAGAATAAACTAAAAGTATGAAACTTATCATGCTGCATTTTTAAGTTATCTCTTTGCAGATGAATTAGCAAAACTCCATAAAACTTCACGTTACAGTTTAATTTCAGTTATCACATTTGATTGCTCTTCAATAGAGAAAATATCTTTACATTTAATAACATCAAAGAGGTAATTCATAATATCATTTGTACATACGTCTCAACTATATAAGTAATAAGAATTGAGAAAATAAGTTAAGTAGATCCTCTAAATAAGATGTTTATCTTATCGTCAGTCAATAATATATGTATAAGGCTTATACAATTTCCTTCCTTTTAAAAAGACTCGTAATTATTTTACAAGCTCTATATATATTATCATGCCTTATCTTCTGAGTTAACAATCCTCAAAAATCTTATAAGTGAAGTCACAATCTTCATAATAATGAAACAGGCATTCCAAATTTTATTATCTAGAATAATAGCATAAACTTTTTTTCTTTTTACACTCTTTGATAACTTATACCTTGAAAAATGTTTACCTATCACTAAATTATTTTCAAAGTAATAAATGTAATTACAAACCTAGTAGCAGCATGACGAACAATCTCAACATAATCTTCTTGCTTTTTAACTAAGATAAAATTGTATTATGATTTTAGATGCACGTGAAGCAAAACTAAAAATATGGTTTATACTACCAATATCTTTTAAAATGAGATTTACATAATAAACAACACATAGAGATTAATAAATATGCTCATACTTTGATTGTAACAAGTACTCCGCTGATATATAATTAGCTGCACCATCTACAATGAAATGCACAAGATTTCTTAGTCCAACCCACTTGACAATTTTAGAAAATAACTCAAATAAAATAGGAGCATTTTTTACCATACTAAAAGAATCAATAGACTTGATAAAAGTTGTTCAAATATTGTATTAAACCAAGAAATTAATCAAGGCTTTGCATCTCTTATCAATCCACCTATCTATCATTATAGTATATCATATTGATTTCCACTGGACTTATGTGTATCCTTAATCAACTAACATTCCTTTTTTAAATCTTAAAATAAAGGCACACGAATCTCATAATAATAAGGTGCCTTAAATCCTTGATTCTGGTTGTTGTATCATCCATTGCTTACTAAAAATCAGGTGAATTAAAAGCATTAAAAGGAATACATGAATGATAGAATCATCTAGCCGATATTCATTTACATTGCAATATAACATCCTTATCAACCAAAGCACTTTTTATACTAGGTTGAGAACTAAGAATAGTTCTTGGAGGAAAATAATATTCTATGTCCATAACAATTTTCATTTTTCCTTTATCTAATACTTGTACTTCATCATCTCCAAAAGATATATTACGAGTCTTTTATTTTCCTGTTTCTTTTATACTTGTTGCTATAAATGATTTTCAATCCTTTCGCAACATCAAATGGTATGTTTGTACAAAAAGCAATATTATACTTAACATTAGCAAGATGTTCTTTCATTACATTAATTCCTTCCCTTTTAAACATTCTATTCAAAAATATACAATTATATTGAATATTTCTATCAGATATAAGGAAGAAGAATTCATGATAGATCACACTTACACAAGTAGAGGATGTTAAATTCATCAAATCTATTTTGATGATTCCATATTCTTCATTATATTTTCAACCTGAAAATTAAAAAAAATAATTTTTTAAGTGTTGTATATCATTATAAGATTTGAAAATTCTAAGAAAGTAATATTTATTGAAAATACTTGTCCTAATAAATACATAGTATTTGACATACTAGTGTAGTTAACAATATTCATGTGGTAATAGGAAAGTTGGGGGTGGTTATAAATTACTTCCATAAATTTTATTTGTTTTTTATTTATTATTTAAGCTGACACTAGATAAATAAACAAGCTTTTTGTTTTTGTAAGGGAGGCCTAAATGTAAAGTGTTCCCTTTGCTATCCAAAACTATGGACTTGGTGTTGGTGATTGTATTTAGATGTGGGTTTGAATCTTCTTTACCCAAAATTCGACTAGTTCATTGTTCAAAGATACAATCAAATGGACCATAAAAAAGTAAATATCATATTACGCGTCACTACTCCAACCTTCCTAACGATCAAGACCCATTAATATCAAAGTTTCGTACTCATTTACACAATTTGTCATCAACAAAATATTCACCTCTTAATTTTATAATGCCAAAAGCAAGCAAATCCAGGAACAAAATTCCTTTATCTCTCAAGTTCACTCAAATCTTGACATTGCAAAACCTTTCGAGAGTAAATATCAATGATCATAGCATCCCATCCATAACTATAACTAAACTGAGCAGGAGGAGCCAAAGATAACAAATTCTTAACCAAAAAATTTCAATCAAAAGTCACTAAACTCATCATCTTTAAATTAGATTCACAAACTAGCATGAAGATAAGTCACACAATGCTAAACTAGCGAACTAAAAAAGAACGATGAAAATAGAAAGAGTGAAGGTGAAAGTCTAAAAACAAAGTACCTTTAATCCTTGCATCTTCTCTATTTGTTGGTCTAGAATTTGACTTCAATCATCACAACTAGTAAAAGAAACAATAACAAATAAGTTAGGCACAAGGAATCAAAACAATATATGGAATAAGTTTCTTCCAGTGCCAGCTACTAGAACTTGGAACAGGTAGAGACATGAAATCCCTATCCTTAATGAAGCTGCAGGTGTATTTCATTCTGTAAGTAGTACTCTTCTTTCCCAGAAACTCTCTCTTTCTAATATATGGAATGAAATCAGGCCTCATGAGGATAAAATTGGTTGGAGTAGAGTTGTATGGTGCCCTTTACACATCCCAAGACACTCTTTTTTCTCTTGGCTTGTCTTGTTGGATAGATTGCCTACAAAGGACAGGTTGAGCAGTTGGGGCTTGGTTACTGATGGAGCTTGCTTGCACTGTTCTGATGGTTCTGAGTCTCGGGATCACTTGTTTATGAGCTGTTCTTATGTGAAATTCATTTGGAAGGAGCTGTTGTTGGCTTGTGGATTTTGTCGAGATCCTGGTGATTGGACTTTTGAGTTTCAATGGTTGATTGGTGTTGGTAAGGGCAAATCGCTGCGCTCTATTTTGCTTCGATTAGCCTGGAATGCCTTGGCTTATTGGGTCTGGAGGGAGCGCAACTCTCGATTGTTTTGTTCTACTTTTAAGTCTGAGTTAGATCTTCTTGCTATCATCAAGGAGTCTGTTAGGCTTAAGGTCTTAGGTACTAGCTTTGCTGCTGTTAATTTGAGAACTGCTTCTCTATGTAGTAGTTGGTGTTTAAGTTAGTTGGTCTTGTTTTATTGTTGACATTGTAATTGGGGTTTGTATGTGTTGCAGTTTTTCTGCTACTTGGATAAATAAAATTTTTCTTATCTAAAAAAAAATTTCATTCACATTACAAAGAGGACCAAAAATAACTATTACTATGAAAACTATATGGAAACCAAATTTAACAGTAGAATAATCACATATATATTACCAAAAAAATGATAAAATATGTACCTTTTCTTTATTCAATTGGCATTGCTCTTAACTATCCTCCAAATGCTTTTTCTCTCTATGTGACAAGTTAGATGAATCTTTTAGTTCACATGCATGAGTCTTCTTCTGTTGTTTGTTCAAAAAGTTAGTCATAGACCTTAGTGCAACAAATTTGGTCACACATGTTTGCTTCTTTCCTTTTTTTCATTATGAAGACTTGTGACAATAAAGAATATTGTTGTTAGCAACCATAAATAAATAATTAGAATACTAAAGTATATTTAAACATATAGGGTGTGTTTGGAGGATAGCTGATTAGCCAAAAATTGGCTGTTTGACTTAGTCAAACAACTGTTAAACTTGTTTGATAATTGGCTGGTTGGATTGGCTGATTCAACCCAATCAGCCAAAAATCAATAAGCTGGTTGTACCCAGTGTTTGGGGTAATCAGCTACTTACCCCAAACCCAAAATACCAAAATACCCACCGTTTCACCTACGTCTTTCTCATTTTTTTTAGAACACTGGCTATCGTTTTCTCTCTACTCTTCCAATCAATCGTCCAGATTTTCCTTCTCACACGCGTGTCTCTGCTGAGAAGAAAATTTCTGCCTAGTATTTGGGTAACTGGGAGGGAATCAAGTCGCATCTGGCTGCTCCTCCAAGTAATTCTAAGTTTGTACAGGAGTACAGAAGGAGGATCAAAGTTGAAGAGTTCGGAGCTGCCAACCAGTTGATTGAGAAATTGACCGGTAAAGAAGTCAAATTGGTTTCAAGCACTGCTGGCACTTGGGCTGAAGGCATTGAAGGAAAGAATACTAGAAAGTCTGATGGGCTTGGAAGGAAGGATGAGGTGAAAATCACTGGAAGTGGCTACCATACATTTCAGAGCCTTTCTGGAGTGGTTCGGACAAAAACAGATGGGAGTGTCCAAACCCCTTGAAAATGATGATGGGAAGTTGATAGAAATTAGAGGTACGTAAGTACAGGGACAAAGATATACAGAAAAAATGCAAAGGGAAGGAGAAAGACAGAGTTAAAGATAGAAAGAAGAATAGGAATAAG
>JANKOE010000008.1:11370969-11383262 GCA_026284465.1 Erythroxylum citrifolium
TCTTGTTTTACTGTTGACATTGTAATTGGGGTTTGTATGTGTTGCAGTTTTTCTGCTACTTGGATAAATAAAATTTTACTTATCTAAAAAAAACATAAAAGAAAAGAGGTTGAAATCGAATTGAAATTGTTAAAGAAAACTAATTCAAATACCAGACCAATAGAACAAATTAAACAAAGCTAAAGAGTTATTCAAAAACTTGAAGTTTAACCTGCGATGGATATTAAGTATCTTTCTAAGATTGAAGAATCTTTGAAAGGGTTGAAGTTTAATAGGAGACGGATATTAAAAAATTGAAAAAGACATAACTGAAGAAGAAGATTACTCACGGTTCTTATGTTCTTACAGTTTAACAAAAAATTGGCCAACTGATTTTTATTTATAACAGATATAAATTAAAACAGATGACCGATTCTTACTTATGTAGTTTGAATCGACCAATTCGGTTCAACTTTTAAAATCCTTGCCTGGAACACACACCTAAAATCAAAACATAAACTTGACAATTTTCAATTTTCAGATGTTGATAATGTAGGTTTTGTTAGGATTTTGAAGAAAAGAAGATGAATAAGATGGGATGAGATAAAGATTAAATAATACGTAACACTCCCATACTTTTATTATTAAACTTGGTTGCCTTATATAGACAAAATATAAACAACTAAAGTAGATTTTTCAGCCACCAAATCTAGCTTATAAGATAAGATTAAAAATAATCTAAGACTTATTCTAAGATAATCTAAGACCTATTCTAAAGGAATTTTAACAACTATAATATTTTGAATTAATTATCAACATTCCCTCTTAATTTAAAATTTCAAGGATGGAGTACTTCTCTCCTGATCTTCAAAATATTATGTGAATCACTTTTCTTCACCAATTCTCGTTAATGCCCTTCTCATCAACCTGCAATTATTGGAGCATGTCTCTCCGAACACATTTTGGTGCACTTCTCACCAACAAATCTAAAAAAGATTTTCTTCTTCAGCCACTTCAACCAATTTTGTATGTTCTTCTTTTTTAGATCTGCAATTCTTTTATAAATGATCAAATCTTTTGCAGTTATAGCATTGAGGCTTTCCTTTGTGCCAACAATCTTTCTTTTCGTGATCAAACTTCTCACAATGGCCACATTGAGAAATATTTCATTTCTTTTTTGATGACGGAACCTTTGCTAGATAAGCTCCCTCCACCATCTTTTCACTTTCTTGGTCTCTCATTGTCCTTCTTTGCTATTGATTCTGCAAAGCATTAATCAATTATGGTAAAGTTATTTGATTGATATCTCTTAAATCTTCAAGAGATGAAATTTTAGACTCAAATCTTTCAGGAAAACTTATAAGCATTTTCTCTACAATATTACTATCAGGTAAATCTTCTCCCAATAGTCGAATTTTGTTCACCACTTTTATCAGCCGATCAAAATATTCTTGCATGGTCTCCTTTTCTTTCATGCTCAAAGTCCCAAAATCTCTTTTGAGATTTAAGATTTGCATCCTTCTTGTTCTTTTATTGCCTTGATATAATTCTTTCAGCATATCCCAAGCCTCCTTAGCTGTTTCACAAGTCATTATTCTTGTGAAAATTACTTTTGTGACAACATAATGAATTATAGATAAAGCTTTTCGAGCTTTTGCTTCTTCTTCTTCATGAGCCCTTATCTGATTGAGTATTGGATTGCTTCCCAGAGGTGGTAATTCCCTTTTATTTTCTACTACCCACTGCCACAAGCTAAGACCTTTTAAATGAGCTTTCATCTTAACAGTCCATACTAAATAATTTTTACCATTGAAACTTGGGGGTGAGATAAATGTTGAATTGCTGGCAGCCATTGAGAACTCTATCTTTGTATTTTCCCACTCAATCTCTCAATCCCTCAAGGATCTAAAGCTCTGATACCATGTTGGGATTTTGAAGAAAAGAAGATGAATAAGATGTGACAAGATAAAGATTAAACAATACGTAACACTATACTTTTATTTTTGAACTTGGTTGCCTTATATAGACAAACAACAAAAAACAAAAATAGATTTTTCAGCCACCAAATTTAGCTTATAAGATAAGATTAAAGATAATCTAAGACTTATTCTAAGATAATCTAAGACCTATTCTAAAGGAATTTTAAACAACTATAACATTTTGAATTAATTCTCAACAGGTTTACCTTGGTGTTTTTTGTTAGCAACGTATTGAAATTTATAATTTTAAAAAAAGTATGATTAATATAATAAATTTCATAATAAAAATAAATTTAACTATATAAAATTAAAATAATTATTTTATATTTTAAAAAATTATTAAGTATTAAAATAATTGACACCTTACTCTATAGTCTCAATGTGGAATCAATACTAACTCTGCGTGAGCTGATGTGTGGTCATTAGTTGTTTATAGTAGGAGTTGCATGTTAAGATGATAAATCTATGGATCTATGGTGCAACAGTGACAATCAAACTGCTTCTGATCCAATGTTTGTATAAATGCTTGATACGAGTTACAGAAAACATTCATCTCAAAGCTCTTTTTAGGCATGAAGATGAAGGAGCAGCCACATGTTTCAAATTACTGATGGTTGTAAATTGGAGTTTGAATAGGTCTTTATTGAGAATCTCCTCTTTTGAGCACTTGCAAGTTCTTCGAATTCCAACGGTGTTGCTCCAGGAAATAGATATCCTTGGTATTCGGAGTTGACATAAAATAATTTCTAGATGAAGACTGGAACGAAACAGGATTGGATATAATGACATGATATGTGCTGCTCAGGCTTGGATACAACGACACAACATATTCTGCCTTCCTTCCTGACTTTATTCAATGAGAATCCCCTCAAAAAAACATATTTGCCAATTTTCTTGCATCTTACTCTCATTTTCCCCCGGTTGGAATTTGGAAACATGCGAGATGGGTATAATAGAAGCATAGTCAGAAGTTGACTTGCTACTGATTGAAGACTACCAAGATACCTTGATCCGGTTTTCCCTACAATTTTATTTTATGGTCATTTGTCTCTAAAATTAGTTTCTGGCTTTAGAAGTGGAGGCTTGAAGATCATGTGAAGTTAGAGGACGGAAAATCTGGTCTCCGATCCAGTAGCTTGCACTTCTGTGTTCCTCACATTCTGAGTCCACTGGGAAACTCGCTTTTGCCATGTCCCTGAGCTTCTTGCCTAATGCTTTCTGGTCGGTAAGCGTAATCCTTGTAGGAGTTGAACTTGTGTGAGCAATGTCAAGTCCAGGACCAGGAGAACAAGGGCTGAGCACAGGGACTACTGTTGCAGTCATGTTACTTAACGGATCGATAACTGGTGCTCTTGTATCTCTTCTTCCTATTTCTTTCTGACGAGTCAGAGGAAGGATAACAGAGAGGCCAGTTTTCTGCGGGGAGCAATCGGCTGGGACTTTTGGCCAATGTTTTTCTGGCAGGAAAGGCAACACAAGGCCTTTAGCGACAAACTTTAGTCCCGTCTTGAGAGAATTTTTCTGAGGACGAGATAGTCCTAAGATACATTCCGTAAAAATGTACCACTCGTTTGTAACTTGAGCGATAAAAGTTAGGAGTAGCAGAGCTAGCATCACTCGTCCCAGGGGGCTTGCTTCTGTTGTATGCGAGCTATTTGTAGCAACAGATATACCAAAGATGCCCGCCTCGCACAAAAGTGAAACGCTTTCTGCCACGTGAGTTCCCCTCCTGATGTATGGCTTGAGCGTTAGCAGATATATGAACTGTGTCAATGTGATTGCCAACGCCAAAACCCTTTGGCTTGATGCATTTGATGAGCCAGTTCCTGATATGAATCCCAGCCCAACTCTTCTTAGAAGGTCAAGAACAATGTAAAAAGATCTAACACACCCCAAGGCTCTGCTTAATGTGATTTCTGAGCTTTCCTCATTACTCTCATCTGAGCTGACAGCTCTCACTCTCCCGATCCCAGTTTGGTGGCCTTCATTCCATTTAGATATGGTGCTTGGATCGTTTTGGTTGATGGAAACGACCAATTGTGGACCCCTTAGATTCTCAAAGAGAATCCCAAAGCGTGGGAGGAACAGTGAAGGCAGCCCCTCCCTGTAAAACCATTTTCCAATCACTGGCCGCCCAGTAATGAAGAACCGCAACTTTGTATACCACTGCTCTTTGGTACCCACAAGCGCGATTTCCTTATACTGGGAAAAACTGTCTGAGAAGATAATAACTACCAAGAAAAAGCTAACTGATACTATGAATGCTGCAGGGATAACCATCAAGAAAGCCCCTGTGATAATTCCTCCCATCGTTCCACCTGAAAAGCTTCTAATCATCAGTTCAAGCAATCATTGTTGGCCTAAGATATAAATGCCAAATTTTGATATGTAATTCCTCACCTCTTATCACAAATGCTGAAGACTGAGACATGCAGGGTAGCATGAGAATTAGAAGAAGTAGCTCGAACCTGGGAAATGAAAGTGCTCCATGAGCTGCTGTTCTCCTCCTGCATCTTAGAAAAAGCACTGATAGAACATGGATTGTAATTAAAATCCCTCCTCCCAGACCAAGCCAGAACAAGTTCATCTCCAAGTCTTGCCACCTAGTGAAGAAACAAGGTCAACAATGTGCCAACGATTAACAAGAAAAGAACATCAATATGGACGAGATATTGAAGTTAACTACTCTCACGTACCCATTATAGTTTTCCATTCTCTTCACCACATTGGTAGCTGAAAAGGGTTCTCCCCTCTGCATTTTAGATGAACATAGATGTAGCACATTTCTTATAAAATCAAAACATTAACTGTGAACAATACGTAGAAGATACCGACCAGAAGATGAATGAAATATTCCCTAGAATTCAGAGGTAGCCCATACGAAGCGTTTTCCCTGCCTATGTGTCCCTGTAGCCGACCACCAATTTGGTTTATTTCAGTTGGTCTTGATACTTGATGTTGCAACGTGAGAGGCGCTGAGGGATGATTTCGTGAACTGTTGATATACTTTTCAGTCAGATCAAAATGGTTTGGCCCGCCGGAAGTACAATCCTCTTTCCATGGAAGCTTTTGACGAGGTAAGAGCCACCTAAGTCCTTTTGTGGTTTCCGAATATTCTGTGGGGTGATTAGGTGAGATCCAGTCTGACAGGACAAATACTTGAAGGTGCCCAAGCAATCCCTGAGACGAAAAACTATAAGATATTCAAAGGGGTCCGCATTCAGTATACTCTTTCCTCTGTGATGTTAGATAAAGAGAGACAAAGGTAGATGCTCAATGCAAATAAAGATATGTTTAACTTTGATTGGCTTTCACGAGATACCTGTAGATTTTTTGATGGGTTGGAAGCAAAATCATTGGCGTTTCTTGAAGAAGCAGTGCCTATTACTCCAAGGTTGCCAGTGGACACTGAAATTACAGCGGTTGTCAACGACGTTGCTATTACTCCACAAGTCACAAATGAGTACAGCGCCACTGATATTGCAGGTGTTGAGTCTTTTGAAATGAAAAGAAGCAGCAGTCACGAGTGTTAGTGGCAAAAATCTCACAACTTGCACCCTTACGATTATACAAAAAGGATTGACTTTATGCAGAGTAACAAAGAGCAATAGAAAGCAACCCAAGAGATGAATCATTCTTACAGAGCTTCACTTCCAGTGTATTGGATTCTGTATTCTTATTTCCTGAGATATCATCCACTTTGTCAGCAGGAACAGCTATGGAGATCATGCCCTGAGCTACAGGAAGGACAGTCAACGAGTGTAAAGCTCTTGAGAGTGCCTTATATCTGGAGAATGCAGAAGTTTTGGCTTTATTTATTCTTCATCTGGTGTTCATTTGAGTAAGAGAAGAAGTAATTCAAATGAGAGTCAACTATGCACCTGCCTTATAATTTTCCCTCCCTCCACTTTTAACATGGAGGCTTCAAACCCAAAAACTGGCTTTGAAAACTCAACTATCACCTTGATGTAAGATGCTTTTGTTATACTTGGAGAGCTCGTTCTCAGTTCCACTTTAGGCTTTGTTTCATCTTCAACGAAAATCCTTATAGTTAGTAAATCAGTAAAGGCAGGGTGATCGTAACATCTGGAATAGCATACCATAGAGAATTGTAAGCGAGGCAACTGGTGAGACAGCAGTGCCTGTCCTCCCAATGATTAAACCAGAATCTAGCTCCACTGTTATGATTTCTGTACTTGATACATTCTTGAGCTACAAAGTTGAAAGCTATTGTTATTAAATAACACATTTTACAGCAACTTAAGAGAAGATGTTAAGAAAATGAAACTGGCATTTTACTTCAAATTCAAACTTGCGATTCCCATGGTTTCCGGCAAAGGCAGGCAATATCTTATCGGAATTCACATGCAAGGCTTTTAGGACTTCCTCTGTTGAATTTTTAATGGGGATGCTGAAATCCAAGAAGATTTTCAAGTCCTCCATTTTGTTAGTTGCAAGGACAGTTCTTGGTACCCCATTGATATCCAGAACATATGATGGAACAGGCATCCACAAGTCCACCACCACCGGTCTTCTATCTAAGACGGCAACTTCAAGTAAATAACAGAAGAATCTAATCTATGTAATGACCGTAAGAAAATTCATCAGAAACAACTGACCAAAGTGAATAAGGACAACGGATCTGTTAGTCCTTTTGAAGAAGTTTCCGGCCTTGTCTGTACAGAACTTGTCGACCAATCTGATAACCACCCTCCCATGTGTACTTCTGGAGGAAAGAATTATGTCCAGACTATATTTGGAATAAGGCCTGATGGTGCGCAGAGAAGAAACATCAACATGTGCTGGACCATCTAGGATGAGCTGCAAATTGAATAGAATGGAGTCTTTCAATTAAAGTTCACGACTGTTGATATCCCTTTTTGTGGAGCTATGGATAAGTAACACGAAAACCTTTCAGATCTTTAACACGCCACTTACATCACAGTTTGATGAATTCAAACATTTAAAGCCACCGCGTCCACTGCAGGCTTCACTGAATGTAATATCAATGCTTACCTTCTCAGCATTTGTGTATTTCTGTTTGCTAAATATTTCTGCAGTTGGTTCAACTGTATCTACATGATAACCATATCATGAGACAAACAAATAGTTAGATATGGTCATTTTTCTTGAAGACCAGACGATAGTAAGTACTTTCCCACTTAGTAGTTCTTTTTTGGTAATCAACAAAGAGGATAGAATTATACTAACCAATGAACCAAGAGTAAACCGATGAGTTCCTTTCTCCATCTCGAGCTGTGACATTGAGTACGAAACTGTGTTTGCTATTCACAGTTAAGTTGTTGAACTCTATAACATCACCAACAGGACATGATCTCAGAGTTTGACCATCAAGCTGCTCAAATTTTGAGTGCAAAGAGTAAGATGGATTCACAGAAGAAGAAAGGTGCATGCTTCGTTCATTCAGAATCTTAAGATGTGTAGAAGTTAAAAAAGAAGCTTTCTTGGATACGGATTGCATTAACTGAAGGCATGCATGGTTGACCAGAAACAATATGGATTAAGAAACCTGTAGAAATGTTTTGACTGATATTAATGCAAGTATGTCATTCACCTCACAGGAAGTGGAACTACAGCCATTGTTCGCACAAGCACTGGAACCATACAGGAAAACAGCAGTAGAAGAACTTGAGTACTTTGGTGGAGCCTGATGAAGATTAAGAGGCAGTGTGGATTCTACTGGTATCAACATTAACGTACAAGCAAGTAGCTGTAATAGCTCAAGAAACTTGAAGAAACTATTTCGAGCTGTTGCCATGTTAAGAGGAAGCGTATGGAGGGAAAAATTGTAGAGACAAACAGCGGCCAGTTAATGTCTACTAAGGTTATATGTTGGAGATAGTGGAGAAGAGACGTTGGTAGGACAACTACCCCAGCTATTGTCGTCAGTCTCAATAACTGCTCATTTAAAGATTTTCGCATTCCTCTTCAACTACCATTAGCCAGCTCAAGCATCAATTTTATTCAATCTACAATAACCAGAGAGTTTGAAGAGTATCTGGCTATATTATAGTATTACTATCCAAGCACAAGTTGCAAACCAAAAAGCTGGCACTAACTTTAATGATAAAACATGCCAACTTCATTGCAGGTTCACTTATTTTCTTGAGAAATACTAATATAATAGAAAACTGAATAAAAGTCTGCCAAACTTTATGGAGGGCCATAAAATAGGAATCGGGTAACAAGATTTTTGGTATAGATTGGTCTAGTTATTGAGATTTTGGAATGTCATTCAAACTCTGAAGGGGAGTAATGGCCCTGGTCTGTTCTTTCCGTTGCTATATACATAGAGATACGCTGCAGCTGCAAATGTACGGGTGTGGGGGATTCAGGGTTTTGTGATGTCAAAAACAAAGTGGTCCTCTTAAGGATTCTATTGAATGCCAATCCACATCCGCTAACCTCTCAGAAAGTTTGTGCTAACACCACTACATAAAGATTGAAGAAAAAGGTTCACTATTAAATATTAATCACTAGTACTAAATATAGAAATTTCCATTTCCAGCAGTTGGATCAAGACCTAACAATGGCATGAACCCCACCACGAAGTTAAATGAAGGACGACATCCATTTTCACTTCACAACCATAACCACTCCTGGAGGATGTGGTATTCACTCTAATCTATATGGATCTGTACAACCCTAGACTATACACCTTATTTCCTGGAAGATGTCATGTTTCTGTTCCGATTAAAACTGAAAGTTTATCGGAAATAAAAAGACTCATGCTTGTCCACAGGATTGGCCTCTATGTAGCAGAAGGAATTAGGTCTTCAGCACCAAAACCAGACTCAGGAACATCATCGTCAGCTACCATCCAGTGTAATTTAGGTCCCTGAACATAATTTCACCATGAAATCAGACCATGACATTAGGAAATTATTAAGCACATCTCCGTGGTAAAAAGCCCACCTTTCCTTGCCGAATGATTTTTGCATAAGGTCCTGTCATATCAACTACAGTAGAAGGATCAGCCACTCTTACTCCAGCGTCAACAACAAAATCAAGGCCCTGCAATTGTCAAGAAGACATCCCAAAAGTCGAGGAATATAGTCGATTATGATCCTCCAAATGCTCCACCAAGAAAAAACAGAGAGCCATGCAAACTCAAATATAGATTTATAAACACCTATGTCAAGAAAAAAGGAAGGAAGGAACAAAAGGAAGTAAAACGAAACGCATGTCGAAAGCAAAACACCAGTGTCATGGAACAACCAAAGAAGCTAATTGCAGCTAATTATCAGTCATACAAACAGATTAGACTTCTAAATATCCTACCTCTGGTCCATATGTTTCAGCTATTACAACTGGATCTATCATCCACTCATTTTCCTTGGGCGACTTAACACTGATACAATGAGCACAAATATAGTCTCAGAACATAGCAATCACTTTTTGGGGAATCAAATTATGGTATTCAATTTGATAAAGCTCTAATTGCAGAAAATTGTAAAGTTTTAAATTCTAAAAAAAAAAATTGCATCCTGAAAATTGATAAACATGTCAAAGCAACCGACCTTGTGGACGTAAGAGGCGCATCCATCTTCTCCAGTATAGCCTGACATATGGCATCATCAGGCACACGGACACCTACATTTTTTCTTGAAGCATATTTGGCAGTTGCAGTCCCATACCTAATGCACTGTTTAGGTAATGCTTTGCTTGCAGTTAGGATGAAAGTGTACTGTCACATGAAAGCATGTTTCAGAGTCAAAATTAACGTTCTAAAAATAAGAGGAGCCTATTTTATCCCCGGGAATTACAAGATCTCCATCAGGAATCGCAGCTCACTCTCAATTTCACCTTGTTCAAACAAAGGAAAGCTACAGAATCAATAATACACTCTGATATTAAATCTCACAAGAACACAGAGAAAGCAAAACAAACTCAAGATTGTCACCAGGATGTATCATAATGTTTCTATTATGAAGGGTAACAAATACAAGTGGGACATTAGTAGGAAGTAGAAATGCATAAATTAGCCAGGAGAGATGGCATTGACTGTTAATATCTGGTAACATTGAGGTCAATTTTTACCCAACTTATAATCCATAGCAATTAAAAATCATTCATTCGATGGTTAAGTTCCAACTGGTATGCTGAAGTGAATCATTTAGAATCCTTACAGGCCCAGGTAAGCAATGCTTGACAGCTCGAAATATGTTTGCATGGCCTTGACCATCACCGCGGGGGAATCCAGTCGTATAGGTATCTATATCTCTCAAAGAGTGGCATAAGATGCTAAGGGGCTGCAATGATGACATGGTATTAAAATTCAGGTACAATATTAAACGGAAAAGATCATAATGCAGCCAATGATATCAATGAGGCTCCTGAGACGTGAATTTGCATCGCCACAAAGAGTAAGATTTCAAATACGATGGGTATTCAATGTCAAGACAGAGATTCTCTTGAAGCAGATAGCATTTCAGGTCTGTTTCTTGCCTTGGAAGGTTCTATGTTTTTAATTCTGTAATGAGAGAAAGAAAATACAAGCCAGAGGTCACTCGCATAACTGAGAAAATAATCAATTAACCATAAAGGGACAGATTTTAATAGCAAAATAACACTACCTACCTACGAAGTCTTTCAATGGTTGAGTGGCTCTTTAAATGACAAACTATTGCATATCTAACAACCAAAAAAAAGAAATGAACGACATTAAGATTGAAACATTATACTTCAGCTTCATATTGATGGCTGAAATGATTCATTATTGTAAAATATAAAAAGCAATTAAATGAAGGACCCTGAGAGCAGTCACCAATTTCGGAGCATGTAGGATATGCAATCAGGACTAGCAAAACCACATAAATTCATATTCAATGTTCACACCCAACCAATCTTGAAAATATTCATCATCAGATACAATAAGAATACATAGGGTGGGTACAAGGCAGAAAATATAGACAAGGTACATACACCGTATCTGTAGGAATGACACCTACAGCTCCCTGTTTTAAAAGTTCAATGATCGGATCCAATTTCCAACTGTCTGCTCCAAATGGATCTGCTTCAACATACAGCATGCCATCCTCCTGACGTTATCACATCCATAATGAGCGAAATAATATAGTTGTCTAGATACGCAAATCTATTTAGTTAACATCCTCCATTACGAGCACAGTTGGGAGGAAAAAAAGAAGACGAAGACTGTAGATACCGAGCATTAACAGAGAGAAATTAATTCTGAAAAAAGAAGTCCATTCAGTCAGAACTCCATAGTTCACAACTGTCACCGTACTGACGGAGAATAAGTTCGGAGCTTACAAAGAGACCAAACAAGCATAAAAGAAAAACAACGGGAAATTAGATGTGCTTAATGACTTGGAAAGGCATTCCAAAGGAACGAATTAAAAGTACGAAGTAATGGGTTCTGCTGAAGTTCTTTCTGTAATCGACTCAGAGCTGGTCAAGCCGGAATTCCAACTATTTTGTTGTTGAATGCGATTTTGGATTACATAACATACACTCTGAAAAGTTAAACCAACAAGCATACAAGATGTAATAATCTTGAGACTCTAAAAATCATAAAAATTTAATCCTTGATCAAATTAACATAAAAGAAGCAGTCTTCTTCATTTTTTAATAACCCCAGCTCCAAAAAGAAAAGAAGAAGAGAGACCACCTTGAAGAAACGTTGAGATGAGTATTTGAGACGCTTGGGGCTTCTCTTGACAGCCATCATCAAAACACGAAGAGGGCGAGAGCATTTGGGATTATAAAAGGAGAGTCTTGATGGAAATGAAGCAAAGAGTTTCCTCTGTGACAGTGGTGGAGGTAAAGAGAGGGAAAGCATACCCTGCAACTTGTTGGTCTCTGCCATTTTTGGCTTGTTCTTAGTTTTCTGGGATCACTTTGTCCACTGCTATCTAGAACTGCGTGTACATATATATACACACAGAAGTTAATGTTTATATTCAATTAACATAAAATCATAATTAGAAAGAGATCAAGAGAGATACCAACATCACAGAACGACGGAGATGATGTCACTATGAAGTGACTGCTTTGTTTTTTCTGCAACGACGAAGAAAAATTCTTTCTTTCGTGCCGAAATCAATTTAGGTACGGTTGGATGGAGGAGAGTTACGGGAATAAGAATAAGAATGAATATAGTGAGTAATGAGAATGATATAATCATAATAATTATAATGGTTGGTTAAAATGAAGGAATGATTATCATTATCATTGATAGTGGTTGGTTTGTTAAAAATGTTAAGAAATAAAAATTTGTTAAAATTTTGTTTTATAGCAAATTTTAAGTATATTTTAAATAATTATTTTTAATTTATGCACCCTAATTATAAT
>JANKOE010000008.1:11410865-11426343 GCA_026284465.1 Erythroxylum citrifolium
GTCCTTGAAAGATTGAATAAGTAAAAGAGATATATGTATAGAAATTGGAGTTATAAGCATAAGAAGTAAAAATTTGTAAAGAAATTGAGAAATATGTATGTGGAGCAATTAGATAAGAAAGATGATGGATTATGATAAGAAAGATGATGAAGGAAAGTGTTTGATGATTTTTGTTGACTCTTATCCATCTGAATAACATCTGTGTATAAACTCCACCCCACATTTAACAAAAAGGATTGCTGACTCTTATCCATCTGAATAACATCTGCAGGCTGTCTACCATAATTATTTAGTGAGGAACGAAATCTATTCAAAGAACGCCATTCGAGTAAATGAGACACAACATTATACACAATTTGATTTGGAGACAAAATCTTAGCGTCCTAAAGGAAATCATTTTTTTGTCGTAATATGATTTATGAAATAAATATATTAATTAATTATTTAATATTTATTATATAAAATTATGGATATAATTTAATTTATGATTTATTGAAAATTTAAGAATCATTTAATCAATACATATTAAATTTAAAATAGTTAAAAAAATAAAATTACAAAGTTTAAAAATATTTGTTTAAAATATTTAGTTCTAAAAATAACATTAGTTTTAACATATTGTGTTTGTATATATATTAATAAATAAGTACTAGTTTCAAAACTTTAACCTATATAATTATCTATTTAAATAAAATATAATAAATTTAATATTATATAAGAGATTAACAAATATAAATCAAAATTAAATAATGAAAACTAGAAATCATAAAGAAAAGATTTTCATAGTCCCCATTCGTTCCCTCTAATTATAAATGTATGTGTTGAGTGACCACCTTAGCATATTTTAAGACATGTATAAGAAGATAACAAAAGAGATTCCACTTGGTAGAACCCGTACGTATGTAGAAACATTGAATGTCTCCAGCTGACCAGACATAAAAGAGTACTTGGCGCTGTAGAAAAGTGTACTGACTACTTGGGTTATACTATTATGACAACTTCTGGCTCTTGGCATCGAAGCTGTTGGTTGCAATGGATGTGGATTTGTACCAAAAGGTTGATCCCTAATTTTAAGGGCCTTCAGTTACAGGCCCGATCATCGCTGGAGGAATAAATCACGGTATGATCTTGGGCAGTTCTCTAGCAAAACGGTCACTTTCTTTCGTTACTAGGAGTCGAACCTAAAACCTTGTACCAATTGACATGAAATGGACGTGGACCTATGCTATAGAAACAATAATAATAACAAAGTGGAAAAAGTAATGCAAAGGAAGGGTAGCTGAAGAAAAATGATTTGCCAGCTAATTTTAGACAACTTTTCACTCTTTTGTCACATTTTCCTCGCAAGCCCTTTATTCCCGGAGAAGACAAATTACCTAATGAAGTCTCTATTGGGGTGTTTTCGGAACACTAAACGAGGAAAAAGTCGGTCGTTTGAATGTCTCCCATCTTCTCACCGTCTCCGTGTCGTCTCCCGTGAGTAAATTTAAGTACTTTCCTTCTTTTTCTAAATTTCTCTGCATCCCCAAATCTAGGGCTCTCTCTTCTAATCAGGTAAACTGCTTTTTCTCCCCGAACCCTCTAATTCATTGCAAAGCTTCAATCTTGATTCCTCACTTGGCTTTACCGATTGTTTCTTTTCTTTATCTGTCCAATGTTATTGTTTTAAAGTGTCGGTTCTGAGTTTTAGGTGGTAAATATGTTTTCCTTACCTTTGAATTGAATTAATTGTTAGGTTTAAGGAAATGAGAGCAGTGTTTATGCTAGTTCCACATAACGGTTTTTTGAGAATTTTCTATATATTAATTTTTATCGAAAATTTTAATCTCGTGTTCTATGTTCTGTTTAACTTGATAACTAAAAACAAATGACTTTGCTTTTATGTATATTCTTATCGCGTTGCTGTGTTTCATCTAAAAAATGGGTCTTCTTTACTTTATGCGGGAATGCGAGTTGGTTCATTGTTTCGATAGTTGACTCAGTTGCGCTGAGAGCGTAGAAAAAATATACGTTTTAAGGGTTGAAGTAGATTTTGAGCTTGGCTTGGATCTGGTTGTGGCTGTTAGTCATTTAATTTTAAAGGGCGCAGAAGGCAAAGACTCGGTCTTCACTGTTTTTAAAAAGGTTTCTTGATGGGACTAATGGGATCTACATTTTACAACTTCAAATTTCTGTCTTTTAAGTAGAATCTGGACATGGTTATAATTAAGAGAGCCCTTATGTATAATATGGTAATCAGTTATAACTTTCCACTGGTTTTCCCCTATTTTGTGAACCATTTATCGAATTATATGTTTACTACGTGTACCTTATTGATGGGTCTTCAGGGTTTGAACGATGGACATGCACAGCTTCTGGCAGTTGGGTGATGACCTTCGAGGGCAGTCAAAAGTCACTGAGGATCACAAGTGGTTGATGGCTGCTTCTAAATTGGCTGAGCAGACAAGGACAAAAAGTGAACGTGTGAATAACCTTGATCTTTCAAAAGGCATGGCCGAGATCAGACCCAGGGATAAGCTTGGTTTCCAGGAAGATAATAAGTTTGAGAGCCTTAACTTCAATATATTGAACTTGGATTCGAAGCTGGCCGAAAATGTGAGCAAAAGTTCCTTGAGGAACTCTGTTGTTAACATGAATGCTGTGTACCAGAAATGCAACATAAACAGCCTTGGAAATCTGACTGGCAACAAGTATAGTGGCAACATTCAGAGTAGCAAGGAGCCCAACAGCAACAGCGGCAGCAATAATAACAATAACATTGAGAGTAATAATGCAGCTGATAAAAGGTTCAAGACTTTACCAGCTACAGAGACACTTCCGCGAAATGAGGTTCTTGGAGGATATATTTTTGTCTGTAACAATGACACTATGCAAGAAGACTTAAAACGCCAGCTTTTTGGTACTTACTACCTCCTCCTTTTCCCTTTCTATACCTTCTTGGTATTCTCTTTTCCTCTAAGGAAATTTGGTCTGTCACATGATGGGCACTGGGAAAATTGGCCATCAATGCTTGATGAATCTGATTTGATGAAACAATTTGTTATGCTTTTACTAGTTTCGCTAGAAATCAATTAGGAGACCTTGTATTGATTTTGTTCAGAAGTGATTCAGCTTTTACTTCGATAATATCCATGTATGACTTTGAATTGGTTTTGTTTCACTTCCATCTTTCTTGTGCAGATTAATCTTATTATTCTTATCCTCACTTGATAGGTTTACCTCCAAGATACAGGGATTCTGTTCGGGCCATAACTCCTGGTCTGCCGCTCTTTCTATACAACTATACTACCCATCAATTGCATGGTATTTTTGAGGTTTGTTCTCAAATTTAATACCATCTTATGAAGTAGTTTCCACCGATATACTTCAGGGTATTGTGTGGTTCTTTCTGATCCCATCGACTTTCTTCCCATCAGTTTCCCAATTGGTAGTTAATAATTTGGAAAATCTTAGTTAACATCTGTTTTTTTTCTCCTTTAACAAAGCCCAAATTGAAATTTCATCATCAATTATTTGGAAAGCATGCACTTATTTTAACTTAACTTGAAAAGATTTGAACATTTTTATGTTTTCATTTGCTTGTGTGTAGGCATCAAGTTTTGGTGGTGCTAACATTGATCCAACTGCTTGGGAAGACAAAAAGTGTAAAGGGGAGTCCAGATTTCCTGCTCAGGTAATTATCAGATTTTCCAGAGGAGGTAAGTTATTTTGATGCTCCGCTTGTTATAGCTGGTTCACACACTATTTCCTATGGATAGGTGAGAATCCGTGTTAGAAAACTTTGCAAGCCTTTGGAAGAAGATGCTTTTAGGCCTGTCTTGCATCATTATGATGGCCCCAAGTTCCGTCTTGAACTTTCAGTCCCAGAGGTATGAAAAGGTTCACGTAATGTTGATTATCTTCAATAAATATTAGTTCTATTCACCTGCACTTGCGATTAATATTTTTTCCTTTATGATGTTGCTGCAGACCCTGGATTTATTAGACCTTTGTGAACAAGCGGGCTCAACTGCCTAAGTGATCCGTTTCAGAATGTTTAATCGTATAGGCCTTGTGGGGCATGTAAGTTGCCTGCTTTTCATAGATTATCCTTAGAGCGCAAGCTTGGGGTTTTCTGTCCAGTTAGATGAATCTCCGTGGGAAAAGTAGGGATGTCGTGTGAATCAGCTGAATAAGTATATCCGTCTCGTGAGTATGCTTGTGAAGCTCAGCCGCTTGTTAAGCTTTGCCTTTAAGTCTGAATAGCATTGTAAACAAGACTGGCGATCTGTAAAAGAGAATTATAAAGGTTATGGTGCCGTGTAACAGTTAGGTCCTCCCAAGTGCGAGGCCCTGGCGTCCTTTTTTTCTGCATATGAACCGAGCGTGTAATTTGCTGGTTTGGTATCATCCTTTCGAGTTGTTTCTACTGCTTGGCATAAAAATATATTGCTACTTGTCCTCACCAAGTAGAAACTAGGATCTGCGATGTCTGTTTCTTGTTTCAGGCGAACAAAACGAGTGAGAATCCTTTCGTTTATTTGAACAGAAGCAAAACCAGTCGTCTCTCAACTCTGACACCTTCATCGTATGATCAAGGTGGAAAGTGATTCAATCTTATTCAATAAGCTTGATTTCCTCTTAGACAACTGTCTGTTAGTTTCAACGAGAAAGGTGTGATGCCAATTCATTTGACAGAGCTTTTACAGACTGGGGAAGGGAACGCTGCAAAAACTAAGTACAAAATATCTTTGAGACAGACAAATTGACGCAATAAAAAATTGAAAACGTTAAGGTTTCCAATGCTGTAACGATGGTTAAGAAGTGCCAACTCAGAAAACAAAGAAACGAGTATGCCATTGCCATGCCAACAACAGAGTCTACAACCTACGGAAGGTGGCAAGACTTTGAAGACACATAGAAAAGTATTTTAATCGGACAAAGTACAACCGAAGATAGAAAAACGATCACGTAGACTCGTGACACGTATGAATCATTGTCCCATCCCGATTAAAAACTTTGATCCCAAACCACCACTACATGGTGCGTGGGTCCCAACGAATAGGTGGTGAATGGTGATTGATCGGGCTGGTTGGGGCTTCGTTCATTTCACTTTCACCTATGGCTGCGCTTCTCGTCACTTGTTAACATTTCCACCACCAGACATCCAGCAACCTTCCTTGAAGTCCTCTCCTTTACGTTTGTTTTCCGTGGTTATTGATATTGAATGTAATTCATCATCTTTTGCATACAAACCTTAAACCAAGAAGAATCTTTGAGAATGCCGGGACTCAGAGCACCTTTGGATTACTCAGAAGAACCTCCTCGTCACCCTTCGCTCCAAATCAACGCCAAGGCCAGTTTTTCTTCTACTTCTGCTCAAAGCATACCTTAATGTTTTGAATAAAATCATGCTTCTCCTTTCTGGGTTTTACCCAGTTCGTTTTTCTGTCTTTTCCACCCAAAAGATTGTTCAATTGATGATGTACGATTGTAATCTTTTGGGGCGCTTTATTGGTTCACTGCTTTATTATTATCTGTTATGCAGTTGATAATCTTGTTTCTGATTTTGGTTTGCTTTGGATTGTTGTCTTGAGCTGCCAAGGTTGGCGATGATTTTCATATGAATTTTCCAAGTTGGGATTTTCTGTTGTTGAAATATACATGCTTTTTGATTATTTAACCGTTCAGAAATGAGCTTCCTTCAGTTTATACGCTAATCACTGTTACTTTTGGAAAGATTATCTTTGAGGTCAAAACTGAATACTTTCCTGGAGCTTGTGGCTTTACAATGTATGTCCATTGGCGTAATCTTTTGATGATTTTTCATCTTATTCTTCAAACAATTGATTGGAGACTTTGTTAAACTCTTGTACAGCAACCTTTCAACGCCGAGCCTCCTCGCTCAGCATTGATTGGCTCCTACGTGACACCCGTGGATTTGTTTTACAAGAGAAACCATGGACCCATCCCTGTTGTTGACGACATTGAAAGGTTGGGCATCAACTTCCTTCCCATTCCTTCTTTTCTTAAACTTCAACATTCTAAAGCTGATTTTGCTGCCTGTTCTCCCCATCAGATATTCTGTTTCCATCCGTGGTCTAATTGACAACCCCAAGGAGCTGTTTATGAGAGATATCAGGTGAGTTTGCGCTGATTTTTAAGTTGCTTTTGTACCTTAGGATGCTGTAAACAGTTGCATTTATTGTTAAACGACAGGATGCTTCCAAAATACAATGTCACTGCCATATTACAGGTATGCTTAGCAATGCCGCTCTGTTGGATTATGTTTGATAACTCATTATGATGGAAACCTTCTGTTTCCGTTAATATTGCCATTCATTTGAATTGTATGAGATTTTCAGTGTGCTGGTAATAGAAGAACTGCCATGAGCAAGGTGAAGACAGTGAAAGGAGTTGGCTGGGATGTTTCTGCTATTGGAAATGGTTTATTTTCTGAATTTTCTGAATTAATCATTTGTACATCCTTTCTCAATTTAAATGCTCATGCTTCTTGTTGTTTTGTTTACCTGATTAATTTATTATGTTTAATACCAAAAAAACTTTAGAATGGTTCACATAGATGCTTTTGGTAGTTGTTATGTGGATGGATCATTTTACTCAAGCTGGTTTAGATTCATACTGTACATGTGACTTGATGACTATATATCAGAAAATACTAAGGCTATGTTTGGTTGGACATAAGATTTTTAATGGAATGGTTTATAATGGGATGAAATGTAAATGGATGTAATATTAGAAAATTGTTGTTTGGGAAGGACAAAAAGGCTCATAATGTAGTATAGTGAAATGTTGTTGGAAGAAGGATTTATAATGTAATATAGTGAAAAGTTGTTTATCATTTTACATTCCATCCTAAACCCTCTAAATCGGAGGTTTCTCATTTTTACTATTTATGATAGAATGAGATGTAATATAAAATCCTCCTGTTCCATCTCATCCCATTCTATTCTATTATAAACTCTCCTTTTAAATGATGAAATAATATTTTATTTCATTCCATTCTATTAATAAACTCCCAACTAAATATAGCCTAAAGATAAGAAAATAAGAATCTGTTAAATTGTTATATAGTTTAAGTCATTGAACTGGAGAGACCTTTGTTCCTTCCAAAAATATTTCATATATCATATTTCTAATTATCTGAGCATGTACCAGCTGTTTGGGGTGGTGCCAAATTGTCTGATGTTCTTGAACTTGTTGGCATATCCAAGTTGATTAGTACCACAAAATCAGGTGGTAAACATGTTGAATTTGTAAGCATCGATAAGTGTAAGGTATGAATGTTGCCTTTTCCTAATGATCTTTGGTGACTCGTTTATTTGCCTAGTTACCTTTGTGGTTGGAAATTTGAATCGTTTATTGCCTATACTTCTCACTTTGACTATTGAAATGTGTAGGAGGAGAATGGAGGTCCGTACAAGGCATCGATCCCTCTTAGTCAAGCCACAAACCCTGAATCTGATGTTTTGCTTGCTTATGAGATGAATGGAAACGTTAGTAATTGTTCCTGCATTGAATTTGATCTCCTGTGGGTTAACTTTTTACCAGGAATCATATGATGGAGGCGACTGTGCTGTTTTTTTTTTCTCTTTCAAACAAGTTGCATTGTCAATGCTTGAATTGCATTATGCAATGGAAATAATATTTTGTTTTATGTCTCATGGGATTTAAGAAATGCTCGTGGAACAGCATATTTTCTCTTTCTTGTTGGAGTTTCACTTCTTAGGGTAGGGTTTTTTGGAGCTCTTCAAATATGTTATGATGGATTAGTCCGTAATGATCAAAAGTCAGTGTGGTTGTCGGATATTGGTCTTATTTAAATTAATTTTTATTGTTGTTACTATTTTATTTCTCACAGTAAGATGTGAGATGTTGAGTACTTTTACTTTTATGGACATATACACTTAGAATTTTTTGCTCGAAGAAACTAAAATCGTTAAAGGCACAGACATTCTGTGAAAAGCTATGAGATCCCCAGACGTCAAAATGATCAAGAATTGCTTTCTAAAGTTGTTCTGTTATTTTTATCAGAATGTCGTTCTGCTCTTGTTATACTAACAATATACAGCTGATAATGTAGTTTCCTATTGACCACTAAATATTAACTTTATTACTTTGCCCATGCCAAAGCCTTTAAACAGGGACCATGGTTATCCAGTAAGAGTGATTGTACCAGGTGTTATTGGTGCCCGTTCCGTCAAATGGTTGGATCATATTAACATAATTCCAGAAGAATGCCAGGTTGAGAATAAACATCTATTGTTAAATTAAGTTTGAAATTTAATTGCACCTTCCATTCCATTTATCATATGATAGAATTCACCTTGGTTTCTTCTCAGGGCTTTTTTATGCAAAAGGATTACAAGATGTTCCCTCCATCAGTGAATTGGGATAACATCAATTGGTCTACTAGGAGGCCACAGATGGATTTTCCAGTCCAGGTAATTCCTCTAGGCTTTATATCCAAGAAGGTTTTCCATTCTTCGTTTGCATTTGATAAGAGTTTTTATATTCTGCTTAACAGTGTGTGATCTGTTCTTTAGAGGATGTGGCTTCAGTAAAACCCGGGAAGGTTAGTTATTTTTAGCTTAATAAGTACTGATTTCAGGTCTGCCATGATTCGTCAGATGACTTCAACCAATTTTGGTCTTTACAAATTTTGATTGATGTGTCTTATTGGTACTGAAAGATAATACTAAATATGTTGGTCTTTTCAGCTTTGGATAAAATTTGCAACATAGTGTGTGTAACTTTTATAGGTTAAAGTTAGTGGATATGCAGCATCAGGAGGTGGACGAGGAATTGAGAGAGTAGATGTGTCTGCTGATGGTGGCAAAACCTGGGTGGAAGCATCACGATACCAAAAGCCTGGTGTGCCTTACGTTGCAGATGATATGGGCAGTGACAAATGGGCTTGGGTGCTTTTTGAGGCCACAGTTGATGTCTTGAATGACACGGAGATTGTGGCAAAAGCAGTAAGTGACATCCATCATTGAGTTTTTCTTGCATTTGAAGTACCAAATACACCACTTATTGCTGTTGCATATTAGCTCAACAAATTACGCTAGCAATGTTGAGATCTTGCAAATTAAGAAAATGAAAACAAATGATTAGGTTGATGGATGGTTGAGAGTAGAAGAAATTATGAGTTAATCGAAAAACTCCAGAGAAAATTACAGTACAGTGCAGGACACTGCAACTGAACGGAGAGAACATAAAGGGACCGTTGGCTTTGAAGAAGATAAAAGCTTTTTAATGTGTCAATTCAACTAGGCTACCATACTTACTAACGTAACCAGTCCCATGTTTGTTATCAAATATGTAATTGTCTGAGTTGTGAAGTTTCTTCTTTTCATCGTGTAAAGGTGGATTCAGCAGCAAACGTACAACCTGAACATGTTCAGGACATTTGGAATTTGAGAGGGATACTGAACACGTCGTGGCACAGAGTTCAAGTCCGAGTTGGTCACTCAAATATGTAGGCGTAGTTAGCTCAATCCCATTTGGAATGTTTTGCTAGCAAGAATAATGTCTCAAAGCTTGATATGTTGTTTCAAATTCTCTTTTCCTCCTGCTTGCTAGTGAGAGCGGTAGATATAGCTTCCTGTTAATTTTGTTGACAATATACCTTGAAACGTTTGCACAAGTGTTGGTAAATTTTTGTGAAATTTGCGATCTTGTATTATTGGTGTCTAGTATTCATCTCTACTAGTTAATCAAATGGATACTTTGAGGGAAGTTGGGTATTCATTACTGGCTTTTAACTAAACTTTACCTAAAAGGACTGAAAGATCAGTGACAATGGAGATGAAGTATAAGTTTGAAAAACCGGTGAGATGAATACGTTACATGTGATGAGATATCAGGTTAATATTAGGAGCAGGATTTGGCTTATAACTGAAGAGTAGCAAGTACTATTGTTTAGGACATCTTAAACTGAATTTTTCCAATCACAAAGCATAGAGTTTAATGTTTTACGACAATTTATTTAGAATGCACGAAGAAGAATCAAGTTCATACCACTTCAGGACACAATTACTTGTTTTATGAGCCGTGTGAAACAGTTGAAAAGGGGTCGAAGATGGACCACAGACATCGACATGAGCATTAATAAACTTAATATTTCACAGCCTATGCTTAAAAACTTTCAACCTCATCCCCTGGATTACACTTAAAAGCAAACACCTAAACTTGTCTGCCTCTTTCGAGGCATTGCAGATGATTTATACACGATGTGACATTACAAAGATACATGTAGTTGGCCCATCCAATATCATTTATCAGTAGAACTAGAACCTTTTGTGCTCTAATCTTTGGATTAATGTCTCCATAATCATCATGCTTAATATTTTTCTGTTTTTAATTTATTCAGTTGGGTGGCAGGTGAAGTATGTCACGTCCATTGTCAATAATTCACACACACAGGATAAAATATGAGTCCAATTATTAACATCCTTTGCACGACATGTTCATACATCTATAACAAAATGTAATTTCGAAATTAAGCATTACAAGAATGAATTATCATGTAGTTAACTTCAGAAAAAGAATATGAAAGCAAAAAAAAAAGGAAAAAAGAAGAATCAACCTTTATAAATGATAAGCTTCTTTTTATAACAAGTGATAGATCCATATTTTATATGTTTGTTCCAAACTAAAGTGGTATAACACATGGCTCTAACCACATATTGGATAAACAACAGACGATCTACATGTGTTTGATAAATATGGTTAAAAACTGAAAAGAAATTTGCATATGGGACTACCCATAAGGTCACAAATACAAAAGATGCTACATATAAGGTTGTCCCAAAAGTCATCAATACAAAAGATACCCTACATGGGGCTGCATAAAAGGTAATAAATACATAGGACCATACGTTGTTGCATTAATATACATTATCACTATAAATATTGTATGAATCAAATAATATCTTCAATGAGATGTGATATAAAGTGAGCTACCCCTTTTGCTTTCTATTATAACTAAGAATTATCCTCTTACTTCTTTCCATACTGTTCCCCTAAATCATTAAGTAGCAAATATAAGGCATGCCTCTTAGCTTTATAAGATCTAAGGTCTAAAATTTTTTGTTGGTCATCTCATAAAACAAATCCTTTTAACCTTAAAATATGCTAACTAGGACTACTTTCGAAGTGTGATATATGCTTATTGGCAATCCAATGGTAATCATCTTCTTATTATCAAATGTTCAACCACAAGAATGGTTGTTTTGGAATGTTTGGATTTGAAACACATGTCCATTTGGTGCAAGGCTTGTTTCATGTCTACGTTTTGTAGTAACCTTAGCCTTTCATTTTCATATACACAGACTCAAATCTTATTTGGATACTCATGTTCTTTAAAACTTTTCTAAATGTTCACATAATAAAAAATCATTCCCTACTTTAGAATAACTTTTCCATCATTTGAACTTCAAGTAATGAAATAAGAATATTTTGGCTTCTTCCTCTTTTCTTCTAAACTTCCTTATAATCTATCAATATTTTTGTCATCAACTTCACCCTCATTATCCCCTAAATCAATATTTTCAACACTCCTATACCACTTGCTCATATTAGGCAATTCTTCTTATATGCCACATTGAAATATATCTGTTATAATTTCTTCACTTGAATATATCAACCTACTGAAATTTGTTGACTTGCTATCATTATACGTTAGGTCTTCTAAATCATTGGATACTTCACTTAATACTTCAGTAGGTGACTTAATGAATACTTTATTGGCGGTTACAGCGATTACCTTAGTGGGTGCCTCCATGGCTATAAAATGGCTATTATGGTGGATGCTTCAATGGTTGCTATAGTGTTTGCTACATTACACATTGGGCCATTATCACCTTCAATTACTTTAATAGGTATATCTATTATAGGGTCAATAAGCATGCATAATTTGGGATGTTTTCCCCCATCCAAATACATCTCAATTATCTTCAATTTTCTTTCTTCTATTATTCATATCAATATCATTCTACATTGGCCTCAAACTATCTTCAATTGATTCATATGACAATTTATATATAAATTCCTATACTTTCCCATACCTTAACATGTTCACGATGAGCATGAAATCAACTAAGGTTATCTCTTCCACCTTGTTAACAAAACAATGGATCTCTCTACCTTCATATCTCATATTTGGTTGAAACTTGAAAATTTACCATAAAACCATCGAAGCCTAATTCTAGTGTCAGATATAGTAGTAATTTCTCAATAGTTACATGTAACAACATTGTAATATTATATTATATGAGGAAAAAAACAAACTGAGTGTAATGGAGAACATTCTAAAATGTCATAACTTAGATCCTAAATTACATATAACCCAAGCTATTCATTGTAACATTATATTAGCCAAATCAAGACCTAAGTTATTCAACATTTTATGGCGATAACTTGATCATAAATTATAAACAACCCATAAGTCAAACTTTAACTACTAATACATAATGGAGCTCGGTCCAAAATGTCATGAAAGTCAAAATTAAGTCACATGAACTGTAAGACAATAGTGCTTGCAGTTTTTAAAGTTAACTTAACACCACCAATTTTAACAGACAACTACACAAACACATTTTAAGACAAATTGTTACTGGAAATCTATTACCTCCTAAGTGGAGTAACGTAGGAATAAATGGTAAAATTTGTAACATACCACTCCCATAGAGCATGACCGAACATACCAAAGGATATTCGAAAACATACTCTATGAAAATGGTACATTAGGACAATCAAACTAACTAATTAAAGGCATCAAACATAAGCATTCTAAGCGTTCATATCTCCCCGTTATATTCACAAACATAAAAGTCACATGTATCATTACAAATCACAATCTACATATACATTACACAATATTTGTCTGAGTTTAATCTCAGTGTTAAAAATGTAATATAAAATGGAATGCTAATACACAAGACATCTATCTAGACTCCTTAGATTCAGTTAATCAGACATTTGAGCCATTCTTTTCCCCAAAGTGCAAGTACTAAACTTCTACTATATAACCTCAGTTGCTAGAAATCCCTTGAAACTGAAAAACAACATTGCAATTTTGATGAGTTTGCGATTTTAGTGAGTGAACTATCATTGATGTATTCACTCAAGCCAGATCACAAAAACAAGTTATAACCCAATTCAACAAGTATACCACATCACATTTCGTCATACTTCAACAAGCACATCATGTAAGCTAGCATTGCATATCAAAACATATCATCCATTAACTTCAATTGTAATTCACTTTTCAAGCAATTTAATAATACAATCCAATTCAATCATTTGATACATGTAGGGATGTATATGCAAATGCACAAGTGATTCCATTTTCATTTTTGCTTTTTTGTGACCAAGTATCTATCAATCCAATTTACTGTCCCGCATCGGTTTGTGGACACCGAGATCATTTCTAGCCCATATTCATTGTGGATATCGAGTCCATCTCATCTGAGCCTGAGGCTCTTTTTTTTCACAATCCTGAGCTCAAAGCTCTTTTCCCATGTCGGTCACTATGATCACAACTCCTTTATCTGATCATGCATTTCAATGTGATGAAATACATCTTTTCCTATAATTTTAGTATACCCATGCCTTATATCAAGCTCCTCGGATCTAAGTCCGACATTTATCAATCAATTGTACACACATTTCAGATTAAACATTCAATTCTTACAGAAGCACATATAATTGGGTTCACACATCTAAATTAAATCACAGTATGCTCCAGAAAAGCTATTGCCTCGATGTTCCAGCAATGTCTGGATGTTGACGATCACCTTATGTGTCAATCGTCATACAATACACACATAGTTCACAAATCACTAATTTATTTGATCATATGAATATACAATCATGCACATGTATATATGTCATGTTTCAATGCATGCTCAGTTGACTTTCCGGGTATGTATTCTTATACAAATATCTTGACCATTCAAACATTATAGCTTGATTTATTCCAAATTCATCAATCATACATTCATAAAACTTTTCTAGCAATATATATTCATACAATTATCTAATTCTTATTCAACATTACCTCATGTTCTTCAATGCTCATTCATTCATGCCTAATACATATTACTCAAATCCTTATGATCATGTTTGCATTCATAAGAATATCTTTATTCCTTCATCACATCATAATTTCCATATTAGGTTACATTGATACCAAAATAATACATTCTTTAAGTTATGACATCAATTAACCTAAACTTATCATGCTCTTAGCCAATTAATCAAGCAACAATTTAGATTCATTCCAAGCGTTAATCAAGACCAAATACACTAATTTAGAGTGACTTTTCCTCAGATGGTTCAACATGTACACAAAACATAAACTATCTTTTTAGAACTAGGCCCACAATCTTGAGGGACCTTGCCACGATTGTGACAGAAGCTAGTGCAACAGACCATGATCGCACACTGTCTTTCTTCCTCAAATCTCCACGAATTTCACATACTTAGAGACATCACTACTACTTGAATTTTTTTCCAGAATTCATGTCCTATAAAGCTACTTCATTTCATGCTAGTCTAGCTTCCATATTGGTTACATTAAATCCCATAAAAATCTACTCATTTGTTTCATTACCATTCACTTTATACCATCATACATGCAGTCCTAACTTTCAGTTTTGAAAACACTTCATGAACACCTATCTTTAGCATGAATTCATTAAAAATTATACCTTAAATCCCAACTTAGATCAGCCATATAATAGCCTATAAGCTACTGGTTTCATGCATTCAAAAACATAACAGAAAAGTAACTAATTCATCTATCACTTTCTAGCACGCCTTCAACATCAACACTACATTCAATCCATCCCTAATCAATCATCATATCACATGCCACAAAGATCAGTATTTCACTTACTTGTTTAGTTTAAATGCCACCTCAAAGCATCAAGCCTGCTTTGCCTCATATGCATGCAAGATCATCTCAAGAACAAGTGGGAATAGGATGGTTTCAACAAAGACAAGAAGATGACAACAAATTCAACAATGTTCTGCTTCTAAAACTATCTTTATAAAGGATTTTTGTATGAATTTTGGTGTGGCAATTGAAAAAAAATTGGGCAAAACATAGAGATGCGAAGGAGAAGTAAATTTCGATAGTGAGAGGGAGAAGAAGGAGTGAGTACAACAGACACATGAAGATGGTGCTAGAAGTGTCTATGTTGGTATAGGTGTAAGATTAGTAAAAGGACATTTGTCAAGAAAACAAACAAGACATGTGTCCACTCTTTAAGCTACCAAATGTCACTTAGTTCCTCTGCCATTTGTCACTAAATTCTTCTGCCATATGTCTCTCAATTTATAGGCTTAGTCATCCTGAATTTTCACATGTCAATTGTCTTGCTACTTGAAAATTTTCCTAGTCTAAATGTACATTTTAATCCATCAATCTTCCAATTGTGACAAATAACTCCAAATTACTAATTGTAAT
>JANKOE010000008.1:11437309-11447678 GCA_026284465.1 Erythroxylum citrifolium
ACATTATAATTAATAGATTGACTTGAACTTCATTATATATATTTATTTATTTATGTAACTATTTTTTGACACCCGTGATTTTAAATTTTATTATATATATTTATATATTTATGTAACTATTATTTTTGTTATATATATATATATTATTTTTATCTGAAAATTCCATGAATAAACTATACTAGTCTTGATAGATTTTGGCAATTTTATCTTCATGAAAGTTGTAAATCTTTCTTTTAACTTTTTATTAATATCAAATTTGTAATTTTTGGAGCTTTGATAAAAAGTTATAGAAGTTTGAGGTTGAATATGCAACTAAGGAAATTCATACTTTTACATAATGCACGATAACGACTCCAAAGGCTTAAAAGTGAAAGTCACTAATATGCAAATGCACGATAGCGACTTTCAAGGTTTTAAGTAGAGCAATTAATTAAATTTTAATTCAAAAGCAAAAAACACAAGTTAAGAGGAACGTTGGGTGAAATAGATGAATGGGATGATGGCTCATGTTTCTTTTCCTTTACTCATTAATAACTCTTCTATTAAATATTATTGTTGATATTTAATACATATAGTTTTTTTATCATTTTTTCTCTTTTCTTTTTTTTTATTCTAAACCAACTTCTCTAACTTCTCTTTTCTTAAATTCTATTCTTTTATTATTATAAATTTTAAATTTTAAATATCAATAATCTCATCACAAAATTTTAAATTACACAATATTTATTTATCTTAAACTTATTTTTTTTAGGTTTATATTTAGTTTATATTTTTTTTACATTTATAAGACACATTATGCTATACATTTTCGTAATTCTTAAATTTTTCATCCCAAATTTTTACTTATTAATTTAACTTATTCATTTATTATATTCTAACTTATATATTTTTAATATAACATATTAAAACCTTCCTAATAAAATATCCATTATAATTTTATAATATTTATAATTTAATTAATAATTTTATTTACCAAATTTTTTTACTAATTTTAAAATTTTTCATATTTTTTATACATTAAAATTATATAATAATATAACGAATTAGAAATTTCAAATATTTATAATTTAATAACAAAATCTGAAATTTTACTTATAATTTGATTACAAATTTTTAGATTTCTCATATTTATTTATACATAAAAACTATATAATAATATAACTAATTAAATTAACAGGAAATTATTAACCCGCGTTTGTGCAATATTAATCTGCTAGTTCGTATAAAAGGAGGAGCACGTACCACCTTGTTCATTTCTAATCACTATGTTGCTTTCGGGACGCAACTAGAAGGACAGCTGACACAAAAGACAGCCTAGAGCTAGAGGAGAAAGACCTATCATCACATTCTTTAAATTTCTCAAAAATAATAATCATAAGAGCGAAATGAAGTTGTAGGGTATATCAACCAATGTACGAAAAGGGACGGCTAGATTGATAGAGAAGGAATTTGCATAAATCCTCATATTAAGGTTACATATTTGTCTGTTAAACATTCTCCGAGACCTGTATAAAAAGTAAGGTTTTGATAATTTAAGAATTCCTTATTTCTTTAACTTTATCAGTTGATTAACCTTGAATTATTAATTAAAAAATGATATATTACTAAGTATTCACTCAAAAGATATAAAAAATACATGTTACAGTCGATTAGAATCTATCTGACGAAGATAAAGGCAGGATCTTTCAATTGATTCCACATTTTTCTGAGGTGCTAACGTTGGTGCAATACCTTGTTGGATTCCAATAACACGGTATGGAGTCTGTCAGTGAATGTCATGTGATTTGATGCGATGTGATGCGCTAGCTCTAAGCGAATGAACTAAGCTGCAGTACAGAAAGTCAGAAACGACTCTCGTTAACTGAAAACTAATTCATGTGTTATTGTGTTAACTATGGTGCTTGCATTCCAACTAAAGCTTATTAAGAGCAGGTTCCTGTCTTGTTATTTAGTCCCTGCAGGAATTAAATGGATGAAATCACCTGAAAACAAGCATCAGATTATTTAAGAACAGAAGAACTATTTCCGCTATCTTTCACGACTCGAAATTGTCCAATCCTATGGAATGTTTGCGAGTTAGCTGCCGACCTTTTGAGCTTCAAGTATAGCAACGCCTGAAGCGCATGTCAATCACAACAATCCAGGAACTTCTCTTGTTGATTTATTTATCTTTTTCCTGCAGAGCAACACCGCATGGTGTTCATCTATTACTTGTAATTGTCTTATACAGCATCACATACGAAAGAAATAGAATAGAAATTTAGCAAAAAGAAGGCAGGATTCTAATACGCACCTAATGGGAAAGCAGACAAACAAGCTAGTCAGAGGATTGGAGATTAAAAAAAAAAGAATAACAGTTAAAGGGATGCTAACACTACAGGTACCCTCTATGATTGTGGTCACCAAAACACATTGATAACAATTAAGAAAAAACATATACAATAAGATGGAAAAGGCACATGCCCTACACGACCTCGTGGGTATAGCCATTTGAATCATTAGAACTTATTTGCGTTGAGTTGAATATATTATATATATAACTCTTATTCCTTGTCCTTTTCATTTTCTTAAATAGAGAGAGGAGGTGCAATATTTATAGTTAGATTGGCTTATAAATGATTACGTTATACATCATGAGCTGACCATTTCTATTCAAGCCAATTGCATTGCATGCTAAAATGGAGAGTTTTGGCTCCCTCCTAGCAATCCCTCTTGGCTTCCTATGTTTGGTTCTATTAAACGTTCTGCTGCTTTATACGCTCATTTTGATTCTATGCACATCTCGACAAGTTCCCAGATTCTCATCAGGCCACAGGCCAAACAGCTATCCTGTAATTGGATGCTTGATTTCTTACTATCAAAACCGAACCCGCCTGTTAGATTGGTACACTGAACTGCTAGCAGAATCAGCAACCAACACTATTGTTGTACACCGCCTTGGTGCACGCCGAACTATCGTGACGGCTAATCCTGAAAATGTTGAGTATATTCTCAAAACCAACTTTAATAACTTTCCAAAAGGGAAGCCTTTTACCGAAATTCTCGGTGACTTTCTCGGCTATGGCATATTCAACGTGGATGGAGAGCTTTGGCGCATACAACGAAAGTTGGTGAGTCATGAGTTCACAGCCAAGTCCCTCCGAGAGTTCTTCATCATGACATTGAAAGAAGAAGTTGGTAACGGGCTATTGCCAGTTCTGGAGCAGTTGGCGGAAACCGGAAAAGTTGTGGACTTGCAGGAGTTGCTTAGAAGGCTTGCGTTCAACATGATTTGTAAGGTTTCTCTTGGGGTTGATCCATGTTCGTTGGATCCTTCTCTACCTGTCCCTCCTCTGACCAAGGCTTTTGACATAGCGTCAGAGATATGTGCAAGGCGAGGAGCAGCATCTCTGTTCATAGTCTGGAAGATTAAGAGATGGCTTGGGATTGGATCGGAGAAAAGGCTGAAAGATGCTGTTGAAAAAGTTCGCAGGTACGTTGATGAGATAATCGCCAACAAGAAGAAGATAATTGAAGGAGGGAAGAATCATAGCAGTAACAACGATTTGCTTTCTAGGCTGATAATGGCTGACCATGAGGAGCTGGTCATAAGAGACATGGTCATCAACTTCATAATGGCAGGGAGAGACACAACTTCAGCAGCAATGACATGGCTCTTCTGGCTACTTTCCTGCCATCCCAATTCAAAGAGAGAGGTGGTCGAAGAGGCAAAACATGTGATGGATAGATTGGTGGATTATGAGTCATTAGATGAGTTGAGTTTTCTAGAGGCATGTATCTGTGAGTCAATGAGACTATATCCACCAGTAGCCTGGGACTCGAAACACGCCATGTTCGACGATAGATTGCCAGACAACACTGACGTCCGAGCAGGAGATAGAGTGACTTACTTCCCGTACGGAATGGGCAGAATGAAGGCGCTCTGGGGAGACGATGGGTTGGAATTCAAACCACAAAGATGGTTTCTGGAACCTGACAAAAGTAGAGTAATGAAGAAGGTATGTCCTTACAAGTTTCCAATTTTTCAGGCAGGGCCGCGGGTGTGTATGGGGAAGGAGATGGCCTTCATTCAGATGAAGTATGTGGTGGCTTCCATAGTTGAGAAATTTGAAATCGAACCTTTCACTTCAACAAGGCCGGTGTTTGTGCCGCTCTTGACAGCTCATATGGCAGGCGGACTGAGGGTTTTGGTCAGAAGAAGGTAATAGCCGGATATCCGAGTTCGATGGATACGCCGCCTTATGAATGGTGCTGCTCACTCTTTTGACAGTTCTCCTCTTTCATTATCATTAATTCAAGTGTGGGATTTTCTACTTTTCAAAAAAAAAAAAAGAGTAAACATTTAGCAACTAGTTGATCAGTTCGACGGGTCAATGCTTGCATGATTATTCTATTGTCATATAACCTGAAGCATACATTATGTGGTAAACAAGTTCGTGATCGCATATATATGGTTCGACATGCTCAAATTATCAGCAAATATCTATTAGCCTAGCTAGTCGTCATGGACTACGTCAGTCTTGATAAGTTTATGGATTTGATCGAATGACTTCGGATCGAACACGTGTTTATGAATAGATACTGAACCAGGGTTTGGTAATTTGATTGAAAAAACTAATTGGTCACAATGCACGTGCGTGAATGGATGGAGCGATGGACAAATGACATGGGCAGCACCAAGAAGACATGATTAGATATAACACTCATCCATATCCGCTACCAAGGTCAGCAAATCTGCCTAGCTACTTGATATGGTCTATACACGCTTTGCCTAATAGAGAACTAGTTTTCATGCCTATTAAGTCTCGTGTCTGCAACAAGAAGACGCGAAAGTCTCGCATGCACGGTGATAGAAGAGCTTATTATAATCATCAATAGTTCAGCCATGCATATCTTAAATTAATCATACCACCCTTATGTAACCTTGTGCTTCCCAAGACATAAGTCAATCTTTAATAGTATGATTTATCAGTAGATCCAATGCCATAAAGTCCTAGTGTAGCATTTAATCATCAATAGTTCAGCCATGCATATCTTAAATTAATTATACCACCCTTATGTAACCTTGTGCTTCCCAAGACATAAGTCAATCTTTAATATGATTTATCTGTAGATCCAATGCCATAAAGTCCTAGTGTAGCATTTAATACCTAAGCAACTACCTTTTTCAAACTCAGATTGCAGTACGCTTGCATGACTAAGAGTAACTAATTTCAAATTTGTCAGAAATCAACATTACAATTCGGATAGAAGTCGCAGAGTTTTATTTTTATCTTTTACTTACAACAATGAAATGGAGTCTACAACGACAAGCTTCCAAATTTCTTGTTCCAGTCCACAAATATATATAACTCACTCAAAGAAACTGAAGGTCTAACTTCTTGTAGTGCATTTTCAAAATCCTGTATCAAAGGAAAAAGTGAAATCATAAGGATCGAAAGCAACGAACTAAGAGAGAGATATAACGAGTTCCTTTACAAACATTCATGGCCACTACCTGAACAGAAACTGGCCGCATATCCTCCTTCTGCAGCTTTGTGATTTCTATACCTTGTATGAGAGCTTCTCTTAGTGGACCCATAGATGCTTCCTTCACCAAGTTTTTCATGTCCGATCCTGAATATCCTAGCAAAAGTAATAGAAAACAAATATAAAAACCAAGGGGCCTACAATTTCTGACGGGAAGTATGACTACTCATAAAATATAGTCTTATATACCTTCTGTCAGATTACAAATGGTATCAATTTCATCCTGTGAAAGTTTAAGCAATCCATCCTTCTTTAAGAGATTTCGAATTATCCAAGCTCTAGCTTCTTCATTACAAATAGCAGCAGGTCAGCATTATAGATTCAAAGTGGCATTATTCAATGAATCCAATAGGTAAATAGGAAATTGTGGGGGTTTTCACCTGATGATGGTAAAGGGATGTAAAGTCTTTTAGTGAGTCGCCTTCGAGCTGCTTCATCAAGTTCTTGAGGTCGATTTGTTGCTCCTGATAAAATGTTTAACTTTTTAACAATGAGAGCAGAAGCAAAAAAGAAAGAAGAAACTGAGGAATCTTGCATTAGAAGGCACAAGGAATTTCAACCTTAAAGGCGTGATGCAGCTAACAGGAAGAGGTGGGGAATGATGGGAAGGGAAAAAAATGGTCAATAAGCTTAAAAGATGTAATTCCAAGAAAGTTGAGAGGAAGATAACACTTCTCCATTCATGACATGCGACAATCTCAGATGGCATAGCCGCACCAAAGGGGAGAAGAGCCCTTACTCCAAACTTTGCCGTGTAAAAGCTAAAGCTGTTGATAAATGGTCCTTCCTAGTTTGTTAGAAGTTCATATCCTATTAAATTCTTGAGGTGTTCTATGATATATCGTGGTGCAGAAGTGGAAAAATGGGGAAGAGTATAAGTAATACTACCGCAACAAACCCAATCATAACACAAAATATTACCTATAAGTAGAATTTGCTCACTGCCAGTATCAAAGCCTTCCATTTCAATAAGGAATTGCGTTTTGAGTCGTCTACTTGATTCATGCTCACCGTCAGACTTCCGCTGCAACCACGAGAAGAGTTTTTAAGTTATACATATTTTGTGGTGAACAGATAATTTGTACTTAAATAATTATGATGAGGCCCCTTCAAAATTAATGACATGCTCTTCAATGAGTAAGGTTGCATAAAGAACAATAACAATTTAAATCCAGTATCGACCGTAACTTACGGATTATTGTTTCTATGGACCAAGCCAAATCGCTAAAGAATCACATCATCCCAAGGATACTATCAATCCGAGTCATTCAACTTCTAAAAAGTGTCCAGAAGTGCCCTCTGGACACTTTTTCTAGACAAAAAAAACATTTACCTGGGATAGAAGCGAATCTATTTCATCAACAAATATTACAGCAGGTTGACGACAAGTGGCAACACCGAATAGGGCTCTAACCAACTTTTCACCCTCGCCAATCTACAGTTAGAAGAGAACATTTAAAAGTTAACATTGAATGAGGTGTGTGCAATTTAAGCATTCTGCAGTATAACGAATGGGACTCCTCCCTGTTTCTTTTTCACTTGAAATTTTTGCTATTTTCAGGATTGCCTTCACAAGTATATCATACAGCGAATATTGCTCACACGTTCTCAAAACATAAAAAGAAAATGCAGTTAAAAAATTGATGATGAGGGAAATCAATTCATACCCACTTGCTTGTTAATGAACTGGCAGATATGTAGAAAAATGTTGCTTTCGCCTCCCCAGCAATAGCTTTTCCAATCATTGTTTTCCCTGTTCCCTGAAAAAGATATGAGGTGCTTATATTAATGAATGCATAAATAAAAAATCCATTAGAATTTCTCAAAATCTTTTGTTGGATTTAGTAGCTACCGGTGGGCCAAAGAGAAGAAGACCTCTTCCTGGAGAACGGCAACCTTTGAATATGTCAGGGCGCAATAAAGGCCATATGACCATCTCAGTTACACATTTTTTAGCATGCTCCAGGCCAGCTACAATTTTCAAGAAACAGTTGAAATAAGAATAACGGGGAAGAAGAAAAAAACTGGAATGCAGCATGAATTTTGAAGACGTGTGTGGTACCAATGTCATCCCATCTGACATTTGGATCTCTGTCCATAATCTCATTACTTATGTGCTCAATGAGACGAGGCTCCAAGTTTCTCAACTTTTCAGGAAGTTCACCATCAGGTCCACAGAGCATTTCCAAGCTTGATTAGCAAAGGAATATGTAGAATGTCAGTCTAATTCCAAATTCAGAATATCAAAAAAAAATTGAGAGGAAGCAGCTATTGCTACAAACAGGATGGGAATCACTGAACTCACCATCTCTTCGTCGAGTCATCTAATGCATCATCACCCTTTCCTGCAACCCGTGCGCTCATAGTTCCAGTGCTTCCCCCGTTTGATTTTATAGGAGGAATGAAATTGCCACGAACACCACGGCGAGAAAAACCATACCTGGCCCCATAGCCCCGGTTTATGTTATCACTTTGTGGGGAAGCAGATCCACTAGGGGATCCTGTCAACCCTCTTTTTTCCCTCGCATCCATTTCCTAATAAAAAAAGGTAGTGACAATATGCTTACATTGGACCAACAGAAAAATGTTTTACTCTTTTTCATACAAACTTTCCGATGTTGCGTACTTGGTGCTTATGTCTATTCAGAAAATTACATATTAATACCCTTTAAGACATCATCTTCTTCACTATGAACCTATTTGAAGAACCTATTACTATTTTCTGGCAAATAAGAGCTGCAGAGAATTGATTTAGAGCCATTTACTTCTGTAGAAAAGAAAGCAACTTAAGATGCCTAACAGAATTTGTAAGCTGTCATTGCTGCATGATATGAATCAGTATGGTAACATCCATCTTCCCACTTTATGATGTCAACTTGACGCTTATTTGGCTACAGTTGCAAAACATATCCATACTGTGGTCGAGAAGAAAAACATCAATTATGGATCCTCGACTTACCGGTCACATAATACTACATAAACCACAGCAAAAAGGATAAGGACAATAAGTGGCCAACAAGTACCATTTTCGCTCTCGCAGTTACAAATGCACTTCCAGAAACATCTGATTTTGCTTCTTCATTGCTTGATAGTGACTTCGAACAATCGTATCTGGGGCTACTTATGTCTGTAAGTGGACGTTTTGTAGAGAGAGCAGGAACTCCAGGTTGATTTTGACAGGAATGATCCCTTTCTACAATCATGCAGTCATCTGATATATCATTCTTGGAGTTCAAAGAGTTCGTAAGTGAGCTGTTGTTTGCTTTCGAGATTTTGCTTCCATATAAAGATGTCAACTTCGCCTGCATCATAACCTTTGATGTCTTGCGATCGGAGCTTTCCTTCCTCACCAATTGGTCAACCTGAGACAAATCATCAGAAAAGTCTTGCCTTTTTTCTTCTTCTTTTTTTCCCTGTTTTCTAACGTTCATTCCATTTGAAGACTAAAGAACAATTGAACAATGACTAGTACTAAATAGTATTACAACCTATCCATTGAAATGATTACTCAATATAGGCAAAAAGACTAGAAAGGCATCAAGTTTATATACATGCCATACCGGTTCATTGGAAGAGTTTACGCCATATCGATGAAGAAGGGATTGGAAATACTTTGACTGCTTGATTTTCTCAACACCCACTCTCCTTTCAAAAACCTTGCCAAGAACTCTACCTGCTTGTTCAAATGCTCTCCTGGAACGTAAGCAAACAACCATGGTCTCTATTTAACCTCCAAAGTCCACAATACAAATAAAAGTCTAAAACACAATAAAAACAGAAGTGAAAACAAAATCTAGTGCGAAATCAAAGCCTGTCCACATTATATTGGCATAAGAAATTTTATATATATAAACCTAACAAGCAGTACCGGTCAGAATTGGGAAAGAGAGAATGGCGAGCAGAATCGAGTTTACATAGGGCTTCGCGGCGGATAGGGCGAGTTAGGGATTCATCGAGGTCGGTGAGAGAATGGGAGTCGAGAAAGCCGTGGAGGCGGAGGGCGAGGACGTAGGCGGTGGAGAAGTCACCATTCTCGAGAGCCAAGTCGACACCGAACTGGAGGGAGTGAAGGCGGTTGAGCTTCTCATCCACTTCCTTTCTCCAGTTTGAATCTCCCGAAGCCTCCATTCTCTCTCCCAAATTAACAGCAAAAGCAGAGGAAGAGAGCAGTAGCGTTTCCTTTTCCCGCCATTTTTAGGTTCGAGACTGAAAAAATAGAAAACGCGAACTTTTCGAAGCCTAAGGTTAACTTTTAAAAATTCTCAATTTTATTTACATGCTATTTATAACTTTCGAATTGAATTCATCGACGAATTGAATTTAATTACATTAATGAAGTTGGGATTGAATTCAATTTATACTGTTTAGAACAAATATAGTAGTATAATAATTGAATTCAATTACACTGTTTGAAACAAATCCAATAATATTATAATTGAATTCGATTAGACTATTTAGAACAAATCTAATAAGATTAGAATTGAATTCAATTATTTCATATGACACATTTACCCCTGACTAAAAAGTAATATTATCCAAAATAAAAGTCATTTTAGATAGATTTTAATTTTTCAAAATAAGTGTCATTCTTGACTTTGTATGCATGTTTAGAATTTTACTTCTAAAAGTACTCTTTAATAATAATAATAATAATTATTATTATTATTATTATTATTATTATAAATCCATAAATAATTAATTACATAAATAACAACAATTAATAATAATAATAATAATAAGAATAGAAATAATAATAATAATAATAATAATTTTATACTTTTATTAATATTATTAATATTATATATTGGTCATTATTATTATTATTATTATTATTATTATT
>JANKOE010000008.1:11451769-11465696 GCA_026284465.1 Erythroxylum citrifolium
TCATGAATGCATAATCAGATAATGACAGTTGTGACCAGAGTAGCCACCGATTAGAGCTTAAAGCTCAACGAGTGAAACTGAGCCTCCAGCTCACAAATGATTCAGAGCCTTAGGCTCAACGTTTAATGAGCCCTATATGGGACAGCTCAGGCACTCAGTCATAACAACGTAATAATTGAAAAATTATCTCATGAGCATTTCATCTGTACCTTGTTAAATATGTTTGACTGAGTGAATTACAAAATTGTTTATGCTTAAGTGGAATTGTGTTACTCTTTTAAGATGCAAAATTGTGAGATAATTGTTCGTAAATTGATGTGTTGCATGAATTGAATGAACCATCGATGATGGTTACCTCATTGAGTTTGTAAAACTCACCAAAATTGCAATATTGTCTTTTCAGGACCGAGAGATGACTCTAGATACTAAAGAGGCTCTACCAGCCGTGTAAATTGTGATTGGCAAGAGAAGTCATGGCTCAAAGGTCGGTTAGCTAGGATTTTTGGACAGATTAGTTAGATTGTACATATTTTCCTCATTCATGTAGTACTATGGTATTAGGTTTTTGATGATGTACATATGGAAAATATTGAAGGACACAATGTAGAGTTCGATTTTGTGAAATGAAATGAGGAAAAAGTTAGTTTTAAAAATATTGTGATCTTCTTATGATGCTTTTTAAGTGAATTATGATACCATACCATATGCAGTGAATGCAGTGATCGCTCGTAGCTCGCCCTTATCGTAGGATATGTACCGAAATGACCTCCGGGCGTCCCGGTGCGTACCCTGCGGTAAGGGAGCGCTACAACTAGGGTTGGAGTTATTAGGGATTCACTTCCAATAGTAAAGCCATTTACAGGGTCTTGTAATGGGCCAGGACACTTAGCTCCTAGCCCATTTGCCATCTCAACATCCAAGCTCACCACAATCTCCTCTACACCTGTTAATAGCGGAGCATCTCATTCTCAACAAACTTCCAGCTGCAGATAACAAAATCATTTTCATGTTGTACATTCTGTTGTAACAAATAGTTTAGAATCAAGCATAACTTTGTATATAATGTTCTTACAGCAAACGCAATAAAGCTAAGGAAAACATTACAACTCTGCCTCTCTTTATTTTACTCTATTTTACTCTCCTTTCATGGTATCAGAGCTTCGTCATTGACCAACGTCAAAATGGCTCATGAATCTTCATCTTCTACCTCTACCCATACTCGGCAGTCTAGCAGCACACCTCTGTTAGACTTTCCAGCCTTGACAAAAACACTAAACTTCAATCTGCCAATCAAGTTAGATAGAAATAACTTCATCAATTGGAGAGCACAAGTGATAGTAGCAATTAGAGCTTTTGAACTAGAAGACTACATTTCTTTTGAAATTTCTCCAACACCATAATTTATCACATAAACTGTTTCATCCTCCACAGAAGCTCCTCAGCTTATGGCAAACCCTGATTATCGACTATGGCGCGGATCAAATCAATTACTCCTCTACTGGTTTCTCTCCACAATAGGTGAGGATGTGGTTGGCCAGGTAAACCAGTTTACATCTTCTCTTGAATGTTGGAAAATATTGGAAAGTTTATATGCCCAGACATTAATGGTCCGGGTTCTGCAGATAAAACAACAACTATCAACCATTCAAAAAGGTTCTCAAACTATTTCAGATTATATTCAGAAGATAAAAACAATTGGAGACTCTCTTATGGTTGTAGGACATGCTATGCCTGACCATGAATTAATTCTCAGTGCCTTAAATGGTTTGGGGCATGAATATGATTTAGTAGTGGTTCTTTTAACCCACACAATGAAGAACTCAACTCTACAGGAGGTGCAATGCAGTCTTATGATGCATGAAACTAGACTTGAACAATTAAATGTAGTTTCTCACACTATCAATGTTTCTCCCCCCTTCAACAAATTTTGCTTCATTTAACAGAAATCAGCCTCAAAACCGCAATTAAAGAAATCGTCATACCTTTAGAGGAAGAGGAGGTCGAGGCAGAGGAGGTTGATGGCATGGTGCAAACCGACTCTATTGTCAATTGTGCCAGAAACCTGGTCATGATGCTCTCCGCTGTTACAAACATTTTGATCAATCCTGGAATGGAAATCAGCAATGGAAGAATCAGTCTGAAACTCAAAACAATGGGCAACATTCATCACACAATGGTTCATCTCAAACTTTCCTAGCTCATCAATCAAACACTAGTTCTGAACATCCTAGTACTTCTACCTAGTATGACGACTCTGGAGCCACAAATCATGTTACTGCTAACCTAAACAACCTTTCCATTAGCTTAGATTATGCTGGTAATGATCATCTCACAGTAGGTAATGGAAACTCTCTCCCTATTGCACATATTGGTTCCTCTTACATTCAATTCCAAAACAATAAACACACATCACTGCCTTTACATCAAATGTTACATGTTCCAAATATGACCAAAAATTTATTAAGCAATTTCAAAATCACAAGTGATAACAAGATAATTGTGGAATTTTTCTGACAAATTATGTTTGTTCAAGGACAAGGACACGAGGAAAGTTCTTCTCAAGGGAATGCTGCAGGATGGCCTCTATAGCCTTGATGTTCCACCTCATAATCACCATATCACTCATCCAAAGCCCTCTAAACAGCCCTCCTCACATCAGTGTACTTCTGGCCTCATTTCTCATCCTCAAATCTTTACTACTCATCTTTCTAAGAATGATGTCAATATTTGGCATGCTAAACTTGGCCACCCATCACCTAGTGTACTTAAACATGTTTTTGATTCAATGAAAATTCCCATTAATGTCAAAGATTTAAAGTTTTGTGATTCATGCAAACAAGGCAAACTTCATAAGTTACCATTTCAGACTCATGATATATCTACCAAACAACCGTTGGATATTATCTATTCGGACATTTGGGGCCCCTCTCCCTTCTTATCCACTGAAGGCCATAGATATTATATAATCTTTGTTGATGCTTATACTCGATTTACATGGTTGTACCCATTGAAACTTAAATCTGAGGCACTTGCAACCATTATTCAATTTAAAACATTTATTAAACTTCATCTAAACAAAAAAATTAAGGCTCTACACACTGATATGGGAGGGGAATATAAAGCCTTCCTACCTTTTCTTGCTAAATATAGGATCCAACCTCGATTCAATTGTCCCTACACCCATCAACAAAATGGTGTTTTCGAGAGAAAACATCATCATATTACTGAAACCGACCTCACACTATTAGCTCATTCTCATCTACCTTTCCAATATTGGCTTGAGGCCTTCACCACTGCCATCTTTCTTATTAACAATCTCCCATCCCCAAAATTACTAAACTTATCTCCCTTTGAACTACTATATTACAAAAAGCCCAACTACTCCTATTTCAAAACTTTTGGCTGCACCTATTTTCCTTACCTTCGGTTCTATTCTTCCCACAAATTCAATTTTCACACCACCAAATGTATTTTCCTAGGTTACAGCCCTGTACATAAAGGTTATAAGTGTCTCAATCCCAAGGGCAAAATCTATATTTCTAGACATGTTGAATTCAATGAACTTGAATGTCCCTACTTTAACCTTTTTCCTCTCCCAATTCTGCTCCTTGTCCTCCTTCTACCAGTTTGCCTTTGTCTACCTTACATCCTGCAGTTCCCCCTCAGCATCTTCTTCATCCTAGGCCATCTCCCAGCATCTCCCTTATGCCAGGCTCCTCTCCTGCGTCTTCAGGTTCTTCAGCCCCCAATAAGGTATTATCTACATCTTCCATTTCTCCTTTAGTTGATATTTCTCTTACCTTAGTGCCTTCCTCACCCATTTCCATTTCCCAACCCCCCATATTTCCAACTTCTTCCCTTATTCTTGTTCAGCCTACTCCTTCTCCCAACCCACTTACTTCTACCGTTCCACATTTAATACCCAAAGTCCTCTATGGCCTAAAACAGGCTCCAAGAGCCTGGTATCACAAACTCAAGACTGCTCTTCTGCAGTGGGGTTTCTGCAACTCTAAAACTGACACATCTATGCTCTACCTTCATCAAAATGGTACGATTCTCATCCTCTTAGTCTACATAGATGACATTTTAATCACAGGCAATAATTTATTCGCAGTCCAATCAATCCATTTTACGCAAGCTCAATTCACAGTTTACCCTTAAAACACTGGGCGATTTACATTATTTTTTGGAGTTTGAAGTTTACAGAAACTCAACTAGCCTATATCTATCACAAAGTGGGTATATTAAAGATTTACTCACTCAGGCTAATATGAACCTCTATAAACCCTGCTCCACTCCTGCTTCCACAGGCTTCAAGCTTTCTCACAATGATGGCCACCCTTTTGCAGAACCTTCTTTGTATCGTAGCTTGGTTAGAGCTCTACAGTACCTCTGCAACATGGGACCTGACTTCAGTTTTATCGTCAACAAGCTCAATCAGTTTCTTTCCAATCCTCTCATATCTTACTAGACTGCTTTAAAACAGGTGTTACGTTACCTGAAGGGCTCCTTCGATCTAGGGTTACTGTTCCACTTCTACTCGTCTCTCAAACTTCAAGCGTTTAACGACTCTGACTGGGCCAACTCTCCAGATGATCGCAAATCTACAAGCGGTGGTTGTGTTTTTCTTGGGAGCAATCTTGTCTTCTGAAGCTCCAAAAAGCATACTGTAGTCGCACGTTTGAGCATCGAGGCCAAATATCAAGCTCTCTCTCGACTCTCCACTGAGGTACTTTGGTTATCGTCTCTTCTCTCCGAACTTGTGTTTCCCCCTTCTCAACTAGCTATTCTCTGTTGAGACAACAACGGTGCTCGCTCTCTCTCCCAGAACCCAGTCTTCCACGCTCGCACAAAGCATATTGAGATGTGTATTTTGTGCGGGATAAGATCACCGATGGCCTTCTCGAGGTACGGTATATGCCCTCTACTAATCAAATCGTCGATCTGCTCACCAAACCCCTCTCTGTGGCTCGATTTAGGGATTTAACTTTCAAACTCAACCTCATACAAAATCTGAGGTTTCGTTTGAGTGGGAGTATTAGGGATTCACTTTCAATAGTAAAGCTATGTACAGGGTCTTGTAATGGGCCAGAACACTTAGCTCCAAGCCCATCTGCCAACTCAACATCCAAGCTCACCACAATATCCTTTACACCTGTTAATAGTGGAGCATCTCATTCTCAACAAACTTCCAGCTATAGATAACAAAATCATTTTCATGTTGTACATTATGTTATAACGAATAGTCTAGAATCAAGCATAACTTTGTATATAATGTTCTTACAGCAAACGCAATAAAGCTAAGGAAAACATTACAACTCGACCTCTCTTCATTTTACTCTATTTTACTCTCCTTTTAGGAATAGACGATCTTCCGCTTACCCAGGTGTCGTACGCTGGTGATGAATCCAATAAGGAAGTGAATGATACTTACTACTGCAATACTTTACATAACAAGATTGATGAAGAAAATAATTATTCAAAAGTATATTTAAAACCCTAACGTTTATATTAGAATTTAAGTTGAATCCTAAAGTTTTAGAGCTTTTAAGTTGAACTTTAATGTTAACAAAATGTTCAAATCAAACTTTACGAAAGCGAAAATTTTGTTAGTTAAATGTCACATGTTTTTTTTTAAAAAAGTGACTTTTAAAAAAAATTCATAGTAATAGGACTTACTTTCACTGACGTGACATTCTTATTTTAAAATAAAAGTAGGTCTCACAATTACATAAAACACATCATTTTGACCCTTTCGAATTTTTTTAATCCTTACCTTTTTAGCCTCTTAAATCTTAACCATTTTGAGAGGATTTCACAATCCTTAATTTCTCTTCTTCTCTTTAAATTATTTTAGAGTCAACCCTAAATTCTTAATTCTTTCTTCTTCTCTTTAGGTGATTGCTCTTTGTATACGCCACCACCGCCTCCTTGCCAACCATTAAAATCACATCCTCCACCACCTCCTAATAACAGAAGATCAACGTCACCGCCGCCACCAAGACATATGTTTCATTTCCATAGTATAGAACAAAAAGAAAATGGGAAGAATAACCACCCACTATTAGTTAGCATAGGTCATAAGATGAACACAGGGAAAAGATTTGGACTTTTGTTTGTGGATATTACATCAATATTGCAAATTAGGGTTGTTGGCTTCTTGATTTTCAAAACAAGGCAACTTTTGGAGATCAAAGACAAGTTTGAGAGTTATTCTAGAAAATTTTTTTTCAAGTTCATAAAAAGGATTCATGCGTTGAATTGTAATTTTATTTTATATTTATTTTCTTTTTATCTTTTTATCCCTCTTATTTCTCTCTTGCAATGATGATTGCACTTAATACCGAATGGAAACTACAACGAATTCAAAAATTGTATAAAATATTATTCAAGAAAGTGCCAAATCATTATTCCTTTCTCACTTTGCTTTCTTTGATATTATTTTTTATGAGTTTTTGTTGTGTACATTGAGAATAATGTACAACTTTAAATGTGGGGAAGGGTTTAACAGAAAATTTTAAATTTCTTAGGCTTATTATAATCTTTATTGTTTATTTTTATTAACTATCCACCCAATCTAGTTAAAATATATCCGAAACACTTTATATTATTATTGATTATTGAATTAAATTAGTATGAAAAAATGAAAGTTCGATTAGACTTTCTTTTATAGGTAATATTTTTAGTAGTCATTGAGATAGTTAATTTGAATAAAAATTGTATATTATTTAGATACATAAAATATATTGGTGAGCTTTTGAACCTAAGAGTAATATATCATTAGTTTACTCTATTATTCTTTGTTGTGTGTATCATACATAAGTGGACCATATTGTTAAATTAGGGAAACTAAAATAATAAAAGTACTTAGATTTAACCATTTGTTTTAACCTATTCTTTCTCGACTATTACTTACCTTATTTTATCTTTAAGAGTAACTGATTTTGAGACTTAGGTTTTTCCTTGATTATAACCATATTGCTAGCCAATTACTCAAATTTTCTTGAAAATTTTTAATCATCTTTGAACCTTGAAGGATTTGCATTTACTTGATTGTATAAAACTTTGATTATATTAAAGAATTTTAAGGGGAAGTCCACTGTGCCTATGATTCTTAGTATATGGTGATTGTTAAATTTATTTCTTCTTAAGTGCTTTATTGTTGTTATAATTTTATATTCTCTCCAAGTTGCTTAGAATTTAAGTTGAAAATTATTTATTGCAAGCAAATAAATTAAAAAAAGAAAAGTTGTGATATTTGTTGGAGAGTGAGAAGAATTATTTTTGTGCGAACTGAAATCTTTGCTTAAAGGACCAATATTATAAAGAACCAAGTTTTATGTAATCTTATTTATGTGAATTTTCTTCACCTTTTTACCTTTTAATTATCCCTTTTATACCTTTACCTAAGCCTCATCATACCTTCTTATGGGTAAGAATTCTCTTATACATTGATTTGGAAGTTTGTTTTATTTTCCACCGTAAACACTTTGAATGAATTGAGTGAATCATTTATGGGAGTGTGAAATTTTGTGCTTTTGATTTCAGAAAGATTATTAATGTGATTGCTATTGATATCGGCTTATAAAAGTTTGTCCTAAGACAACTGGAGTCTGATCGTGGCCTAATCTAGTTCATATGATATGATGATTTATAGTGTAGATGGACAAGTTAAGGTTAATAAGGGATAGATGTTTTGAAGTTTAATAATTTGGATTATGATTTGTTTAAGGACAAGCAAAACTTAAGTCTGGGGATGTTTAATAAATGCTTTACAAACTATGTTTTTATTCCCATACTTAGTGTATTTTGCTTGATTATTTAAGAGTTATTATTATTTTTGGTTCTTATTTTGTTCCTAGTGTGTTGTTAGGTCTCAATTACCTTCATAGATCAAAAGTAGGATAATTAGGGTGAAATCAAAACAGACAATAAAAGAATTTGAGCTATTTTTTAAGGCCATGCTTGTGTAAGTGATGTACACGCCCATTTGTAGTACTGTGTAAGTCCCTGTGAGCTTGTGTAGTTTTGAAGATGTTTTGTTTGTGTGAAGATGGACACACCCGTGTAAGTCATATACATGACCATTTTCACTATCTATATAAGTTTTTAGGAACGAGTCTATATACAACTTTAAAGAGTGTTTGAAGGACACGGTCAGCCACAATGTAAAAACCCTAATTTTGTAATAGAATAGGCACATTTAAAGGCTAACAAAAGTGAGTAGTACTTAGAATCGAAGTAAGGAAGCATAATTGGAGTTTTAAACACACTTTTAAACCCGAACACGACAGAAAAACGTGGATTACATAAGAGATCTGACAGAGAGCATTCTTCCATCAAAGTTTCAGGAGATTATATTAGAGAAAAAGGGATATATAATGGGTTCTCTTTTTTTTAATTCTTCTTTTAAACTTTTGATTATTTATTATTATTATAAACTAAATTTGTTTAGTGTCTAGGTAGGATGAACTCTAAGTTAGAATGGACCTTATGATTTGATTATTTATTTGATATAATTTGATTATTGATTCATTACGATTCAATTATGTATTTTAATTCTTAAATTAATATGTTTGAGATATTAGTTCAACGTATGATTTTATCTAACTAAGATTGAGAAATCATTTTGTATCAATAGATTTACCATAATTGAAAGGCTTTACATGCATACCTAAAGCTAAATTGATATAAATCTTGTAGGTCAGGTTAAACCTAATAGTGAAATTTGCGAATTGAGTAATGCAATCTTAGGAGTTTTAATTAGAAAGAGATTTTAACTAATTAACTAAAAATTGGTTGTTAATAGTCTTAATAAAGATATTAACATAAAATATAAATTTTTGCGGTACAATGATCAGTAATTGAATTGAATGATAAAGGGTTAATACTTAAGAAATTTTAGGGGGATTCATTACCTAGGTAATAGTTACTTGATATTGATTAATCATAATGTCATCTACGTTCTTGTTTATTATTGTGTGAAATTTAGCTTATTTTTTAATTAAAACAATCATCTTATTTTGTTGGTTAGATAATAGAATAGAGGTAATTATTAGTACTTGTAGTCTGGTGAGATTGACACTTGATATTCACTAACACCATATGATAATTCGATAGGTGTGCTTGCCTGTGACATCTATAAGGTAGGGATCAGCCATATCAATTAGCATTTCAACTTGGGCCTATCTGAAGATGACATTTGTATTGGGTTTGGTCAGGTCATTTGGATCAAAACAATGTTGCATTGTTTAATAACTAAAGAACCTATTAACAATGTTGCATTGTTTAATAACTAAAGAACCTATTAACTAATGACGAAGGGGTACTTGTAGTCTAAAATCACAAAATGGCACTCAATTTTTCATTTCTCCTTTGCGGAAAGGATGCCTGTTTTCCAGAAAAATGACGAAGGGGTAAATCGCTATGATAACTGATGCCAAGTTCTATTTCATTAGAGCATATTCTAAGCAGCAGGTCAGTTATGCCTAACAAGTTACACCGAATCTTTTTTAGACGTTTTACAAGAATAAAAACATTGCTCCTGCCTGAATGGCCATGCCAATCAGGATTGAATGGTTAGTGATAGTAGTAGCTCTGGCCACTGCCAAGTTCAAGCCCCCAAAGTTTCTGCAGATGCCAAGCATGATGAACCACTGCCGACAACTCCCCAATTCATGTGCTTCCAGGAGCATCACCTCCAGCTGCCGGCTTCCGATTCATATATCGAATTACAGCATCCTCAACCCTGTTTCAGTAACCAAATAAAACCACGTAAGAATAGGACAGCTTTTTTACCAATGAAAACAAGGCTCATTGATGTAGGACAGACACACAAACAGAGTCTAACTCGGAGGGGATGTGAGAATTTTCTTTCATTCTTGTTATTCTATTTCAGGCCAAGTAACTCTAATAAAATCGGCTACCATGTCAGAACCAGAACAAATGTAAATATCAACTGTGGCTAGTACAATTGTGAAGTGTAAAGAGTTCCGTTAATGATCCTGAATTCAACGTTGTCCACCGAGCCAATCATATTGAGTATGACATTTTCTACCACCATTAAAATTCAAGCGTGAACCTAAATATTTTGGTGATCAAGTCACCTGGAGCATAATATGCTTTCTATATGGAATGAGAAGCGTCTGAAAAACAATTAAAAGCACAAAAGGTAAATTGAAAACTGGACTAACCAGGGTTGGTTGAAGAAATCTGCATGGCGCTCTTTCTCTGAACTTCTGCTAGCTTCTCCAGCTACATGTTTCAAATCCCTGCTTTGAGATTCAATCAAAGCATTTATAAATTCGACAGGTGATTGACTGAATCCAAGAAAGAATGCTCTCCTTCTCCGATGTTCATGAATTTTCCTTATTGCATTACATATTGCTTCATCACAAGTATCAATCTCTTTGCTCTTTTCTGCATTCGCCAATAAAGCAGACAAATCCCTCTGTATTGGAAAGGGCACATCTACCACCACATCATAGCAGGCTGTTCCAGCTGGACTATTCCCTGAAAGTTTAATCTTATGCTCCAATAGAACAGGTTGGGGTAGAAATAAGTGAGGTGATATCCTTTGCGAAACCATTGTAAATTTCATTTTTGCTTCCCCAAATACTTTCTGAAGAGGTGCATCACAACTAAAGAATGTTGGATCATCCGGGTTCTGCAGTTTTCTAGCCTTCACATAATGCCAGATTGCAGCTATTATTCTTGGGCGTGTATCAACCTCAATACCAAGAACTTCCATCAAAGCTGGGGAGAGCTTGAATTTCTCTGGCACATAATTCATTTCCAAACGTATATTTGCAGTGAACTCTTTATCCCCCTTCCTCTTAACCTCAAAACCCTCATGAGGTGCAGGTGATCGAGCTTGTTCCCATATGATAACATGATTGTCAGGATATAATCTCTGATCCAAAGAAATGGTGACTCTCTTGAAAAAAGATGAGAACTTTAGGTACATCGGATTATATTTCTGAACAGCTCCAGGTTGGTCAGGATCTACTCCATCTTCTAATATTCTCCCGACAATCTTAAGAGTCCAAGTTGGGGGATCAGCAGCAGGCTTGGACGGGATGGTCTTAATCTGGTTGGCGAATGTGTTGAAGATATATATACGAAGGGTCTTTTGCACAGAAGGAGGGCTTTTAAGAGCCTCCTGAATGTCAACTTTCTTTCTAGTTAATGCAGCATCAACATGAGATTCAAACTCCAGCAGTTGTGTGTACAAAGCAGACTCTGGCAGAATTGATGCCACCCTATCTTGCAGCTGCGTCTCAGGAAGTTTTTGCTTCTTTTTGCGTGCAGCAGAGTTGAGATCCATAGCTTTTAAAGGAGAAACCATGTTTCCCATAGGAACACCAGGAGGCCGCACTGGGGGCTTCTGCATAAACCTCTTTGCACTTGCATTACCAAATGAGGGTGAAGAAGATCCCAAGTTCCCTAGTCCGGCATTCTGAGCCTGGCCAAGAGAAATACCTTGGGCATGCAGCTGTGCCTGAAATTGAGCATGCGCTGCTTGAACTTGTGCAGCATGAGCCTGCTGCGCTTTCAATTGTGCTTGTGCATTGGCCTGTGTTTGGGACAGCTGGAATTGACCATGAAATCCACTCCCTAGTTGTGACTGAGAAAATGTTGGATTTGTGGGCATTGACGGGTTGACCATCCCCACGTTTCCAAAGGGTGACGAGGATTGACCAAGGCCTTTGGGTTGGTTATTGTTAGCAGCCATAGCTATCACTCTGACTTCAGTGTTCAATAAGTTATCATATAAGTCACTTAAGCCTATCAAAATCCAACCTTTCAGAGCTTCAGATATGCACAGACTCTAAAATCTGCCAATCCGCACAAACCTCAATAAATATTCAAACTTGAAACTATCGTCACCAAAACCCTAAAACCCAACAATTCTTAAAAACCAAAATCCTTGAACCCAATTTCTCAAAAACAAAATAACTAAACCACCCTACAATGACAACCAATTCCAACCAATATTCCAAAAACCTAGCATCCAAAGCCCTCGATAAGAGTGAGGGGCACTGAGCTGAATAAGAAAAGGGATTCAAATTTAGAGCCGAATCTTAACAAAAACAGCCCTTTTCTGGTCCAAACCAAACTTACTAAACTGAGAGCAAAGATGGGATTCGTAAGATAAGGATGAAGATGATTAGAAATGAGTATTCAAAACGAAACAAAAAAAGAAAGAAAAAGGGCATAAAAATGGTTTAGAGATTGAAAAGCTTACGTAGAGTCAACGAGATTTAAAAAAAAAAGGTTTTAAAGAGCTCTATGATTTCTTCGTAGCTGGGGACCTATGCGTTGATGGAGGAGAGAGAAAAGACCTACCTTTGTTCCTCTCTCTCTCTCTTCGTTTTCTTCTCCACAGTGAAAGTCTAAGCTTCCAAAAAGTCGCCGGCAGAAGAAGATTGGTTTTTATCTAAAACGACATCGTGACAAGTCCTTCTTCCATAAGTCATATCCAAATGATTTCTATGAATTTGTGCTTCATACTGTGAATTACAAAATGATGTCACCTACTATTGTCCTTGTCCGATAAAGGAGCATGTGAGTAGTATGTCAGATCCGATGCCTATTGTTTTGTGTAATGTACTTTATAAGATTATCGCGAAGGTTCTTGCTAACAGGCTCAAGTCTATTTTACTCAGACTTATCTCTCCCATGCAATTGGCGTTTATTCCTGGTCGATTAATTTCGGATAATATTATGGTTGCGTTTGAATTGATTCACTATATGAAGAATAAAAGTCATGGGTCAAGTGGGAATGTTGCGTTTAAAATCGATATTAGTAAGGCCTATGATAGGGTGGATTGGTGCTATTTGGAGTTTATTTTGCTTCAATTGGGTTTTGATGCTAAATGGGTTGGATGGATTAAGCTTTGTGTGACTACTGTGAGGTATTCTGTGGCGCTTAATGGAAATAGTGTGGGGCCTATTAGTCCGAATAGGGGGCTACAGCAAGGGGATCCTCTTTCCCCGTATCTTTTTATATTGTGTGCAGAAGGCCTCTCAACCCTTTTGCATAAAGCGGAATTGCGTGGTGATATTCATGGTGTGCGCATTTGTGAGGGGCCCCCAACCATCTCTCACCTTTTCTTTGCAGATGATAGCTTCTTCTTCCTCCGAGCTTCTACCAGTGAGTGTGGTCAGCTCAAGAATATCCTATCTACCTATGAAGAGGTGTCGGGTCAAGTAATTAACCTTCAAAAGTCGGGTATCATGTTCAACTCCAATACGAAACAAGATGTTAGACATGCTATCTCTTATATTCTGGGGGTTTTTACCCCTATTGATCATGGTCGTTACCTTGGATTACCTTCGTTAATTGGGAGGAATAAAAGCAGGTTTTTGCCTTTCTGAGGGATCGTTTACGCAAAAGAATTATTAGCTGGAAGAACAAGTTTCTTTCCAGACTGGGTAAGGAAATTCTGTTGAAGACAATTGCCCAAGCCCTTCCTACTTATTGTATGAGTGTTTTCAGGCTGCCTTTGGGTATATGCGATGAAGTACAAAAGCTTATGAATTCCTTTTGGCGGGGCTCTTCTTCTGGTGACTGTGGTAAGATCCATTGGAGCAAGTGGGAACGGTTGTGTGTTCCTAAGAAACTAGGTGGCATGGGTTTTCAGGATTTGAAGTGCTTTAATCTCGCGATGTTGGGTAAGCAGGGATGGTGGTTTCTAACACATCCGGATTCTTTAGTAAGCCAGGTTTTCAAGGCCAGGTATTTTCCGACTTTGGACTTTCTTCATGTTAGCGAAGGAAGAAACCCTAGTCTCATTTGAAAAAGTATATTCTCTGCTAAAAGTATTCTAGAAAAGGGTGTTCGATGCCGTGTGGGCGATGGGTCTTCGATTGGGGTGTTTAAGGATCCTTGGCTTCTTGATGATTCTAATTTCTATGTGCTCTC
>JANKOE010000008.1:11495623-11507992 GCA_026284465.1 Erythroxylum citrifolium
ATTTTGATAATAACCAAAAAAAGAAAAACCTATGTAATGAGTTTATAACTAGAGTCAAAACTCTAGATAAAGGAAATGAACCTATCAATACACTAGAAAAAAAGACTAGATTGTGTAATAATGAAAGTCAAAAAGAATACTTAGCTAAAATATATGATCCTTTATTGAGTGGGTCCCACCGTGGAAGAATCCATTTTTTTTTTTCACCTTTAAGCATAAATGAAACTTCCATAAAAAATTCCATAAAAAAGGTTTGGATAAATAAAATTCATCTTATCTTTCTTATTCCTAATTATCAAGAATTTGAACCAAAAATGGATACAGCTAATATCCAATTTTTCACTCAGAAGGGAGCCATTATTAAGTTTTAATTTTATAGGTTCCATTGTATACTTGGGGGAATCTGGCATATCTTAACCAAACCCTTTGTATGGGCTCGTCGTGCACTTGTATGGTCTGGAGAGGCTTATTTATCTTATAGTTTAGGTGCTTTATTCGTTTTTGGTTTCATTTCTTGTTGCTTTGTCTGGTTCAATAATACCGCTTATCCTAGTGAGTTTTATGGTCCCACCGGAGTACGGGTTTTTGTCGATAAACTAAAAATCAAATGAATTCAAGTGAGGTTTTTTATAAATTATCAATAAGCTAGACCCATGCTGCGAGTTGTTTCATGCCATAAATAGACTCAAATACTCAGGAAATCTGTTGGGCAGGCGAATTCGCACCTCTTACAACCGACACAGTCCTCCGTTCTTGGAGTAGAAGCAATTTGTTTAGCTTTACATCCGTCCCAAGGTAACATTTCTAATACATCCGTGGGATAGGCTCGGACACATTGAGTACAAAATCTATTTAAGGTACAAATAATTTTTACTTATTGATATATCATATTTTTTACTCTACATACTTTTCATCGAATGGCTCGTAATTCAAGAAAAAAAGGATGCAAGGAATTTTTAGACTTGTGTCATATTTTTAGATATACTATTGCAACTAGTTTGCAGGCATGTCCATTAATAAAATCTCCATCAAATAGTATGAAAGAGGAATATACAATTGATGTTGATGAAGTTTATGTATTTAGTGATAAAGAAGGTTAAGTTGCAAATTCTTCTTCTAACACAAAGAAATCTCCTAAGAAGAAGAAGGAAAAGGTGACATACTCTAATATTCTTAAAAAGGTGTTGATTATAATTAGTGAACAATAAAAAAAGAATGATTTACTTAAGAAAAATTGACTTTAACAGCACAAAAAATGGCTTTAACAATATACACTACAGAGGATAGATTTGAAGCTTCATTAGTAAATCAAGAGACTAAAATGACGATTGCATGTTTGAATTCTTTATATGATCTAAGTGTTGAGGTATGTAATATGGAAAAGCAATAACGGCTTTACTTGATTCTAAACTTTTTAGGGACATTTCTATAAAGATGCCAAATGCAAAGAAGATGGATTATATTATGTCTCTTTAGTTATTTTCTTCATGTTATTCTAAATTGAATTCTTAGTAGCTTAGGCACCTTTATATTAAAAACTATTATATGGTTTGAACATTATATGCATATGGTTTGTATGAATATTTGGTATGATCCTTTTGACTGAATGTTTGATACGAACTTCTTAAATTTATGTTAATTGTCATAGTCTTTCATTATCGTTTTCATAGTTATATTTAAATGTCTTTATTGATTTTGTTTAATGCTGGTATTATAGATACATGGTCTTCTTATCAGATTTCGAATAAGATTCAGATGAACTGATGCATGTAGTTATTATTTCTGTAACTAGGAAAGAGAATAAATATTTTCATTTACACCAACCATGTAAAACTTCTGCTCTATCAAGTCATGATCGGATATTAGAGCTTTTGAATAGAAATTCTATAAAGATTTATGAAAACTTAAGAATGAACAAGATAATCCTCTCAAGCTTATATAATAAGTTGAAAAGTTTAGGAGACTTAAAGCCAACAAGTCATTTGATTGTAGAGGAACAAGTTACAATTTTCTTGATGACAATAGGGTATAATGAGATAACTAAAGCCAATGTAGAGTGCTTTCAACATTCAACTTAGATAATTTTGAATTATTTTTATAAAGTTTTGTATGCAGTTAATAGTCTTATAAAAAGAGTCATTAGTTCATCATCCTTTACTAATACACTTGTTGAGATTCAACATAATTTAAAATAATTTTATATTTTTAATTATTATTTTTATTATATCCTTATATTTAATGAACTATTTTAATAATACAATTTATTTTTTAGGATTGCATTGGAGCAATAAATAGTAGACATATTAATGCACATTTACCATATAGGGTTATCCAACCCAAAATATTACGTGTTATTGCTTATTTGACAAGTATTTCACACATGTAATAGTTGGATGAGAATGTTCTGTAAATGACTCTCCAATTCTTTTAGAAATAATAATAAATCTAGCGATTCGATTTCCTATACCTCCACATGGCATTATATTATTTTAAATAAATAGAATAATTATGATTAATTTTAATAACTTTTTGTTAATATTATGTTCTTTATATGTTAGGAAAGTTTTATTTAGTTGATTCAGGCTACATTAATATGTCTACATTTCTTTTACAATATCAAAGTGAGAGATATCATTTAACGAGATTATGGAAAAAGAGAAGGATCTTAAGGTCCATAGGAATTATTTAATTATAGGCATTCTTCATTAAGAAATGTTATTGAAAGATATTTTGGAGTTTTAAAAGTAAGATTTTCCATACTTTTAAACATGTCGAATTATGATATAAAGCAACAAAAATATATCGTTATTGCTTATTGTGTTATACATAATTATATTATGATGAAGACAAAGCGATTAATTATTTAATGATTGTTTGAAAATGAAGCTAAAATTATAAAAAGTGTAAATGAAGATGCAAGTTTTCAAGTAGAGTATAATATCATTCTGGTACAACTTTGAAATATGTCTCGAAAGTGGGATGAATTGCTAGACAAATATGAATGAATATATTAGTTATAGTTGATTTATGTATGTTTTTATAAGTGATGTATTATGTTTTAAAGCATTATAGTATGATGAACATGTTTTATTAATAAGAATGATTTAACATATTTTTTATATTTTATAGACTTTTATTATATAAAATTGATGTTCGATTTTCTTTTTATTATATTAAATATTCATGCTTTTTATTTCTAAACGTAGAGAAAATAAATAATTTAAGAATACATTTTGATATGTTAAAATACTTAAATTAAAACTTAAGAATACAATTTGATAAATTAAAATAATTAAATTAATATTAACATCTAATAGTATAATTAAAAAGTAAAAACATAATAATGAAACTAAACATATTTTTGTTTTCAACTTTTATTACAAATCTTAATCAATCAAGTTTCTATTTTTAAGTATTTTCAGTATAGATCTCCTCTAAACAAAAAATTGTTTATAATAAAAATAGAAAAAAAAATTAAAAACCACAAAGAAAAGGTGGAAGTAGAATCAACAGGAAGAGTTTGCCTACAATTGATCTTTTTGTGGGAGCATAAAGCATTCATCACTTGATTTACTTCCTTTACTAGCTAGCGAGCTTGTGAATCTTGATGGAGAAACAAAGGTGGCGTTGGTCAAGGAGATGTACCGTATACGGCAAATTTTCTAAAGGGCAAAAAGGTGGTGGGAATTGAGTCTTCATTTTCCAAAGGAGTGCTTTCCATCCAAGTGCAGTCCAAACTAATGTTGCATCAATGACAATGCTTATCACATTGATTTTCTGGATAATATAGACTACATTCAATGTTCATCATCTTTCACCTTATATTAACAACGGCAACCAACTAGATTTGAGGCCAAATCCTCTTCACTTTGATGGGATGGGAATATGGTAGAGAACCTAACTGTTCGGGCATAAGTGAGACTGCACGTAATCGTGGATTGGTATAAAAAGGACTTCACGTGTGAAACGAACGACTATATTTCTAGGCTAATAAATGTGCTATAAGTTGAACAGTGATGATTGCGAAAACGCATGCTTCCATCACTATTCAGTTGTATAGTTGTTTCTTACTTTGTATAGCACAAATGTACAGTACCTCCAAATCTCTGTCATGTACGGAAAGAGTGAAGTGCTTAGTGTAGTGGGTTCTTTGTAGGTCATTGTGATCACGTTTCTGACTTAGTCATGCTTTTTCTTGTTTGATGGAAATGTTCATGCTATCCTCTCTAAAGGCTTCAACGTCTCTGTGTTAAAAAATAGGCCTGAACAAAGTCCTGTTCTGCAAATGACTCCATGTTACAGCAGAAGCTAAACAGGAACAAGAACAATGAAAGATGCTATCGCTTAGAGTTGTTTTAGTACTTGGGAAACTAGCTATCACTTGCAGTGAATGCTACTATTATTGCAGTATATGGCAGAGTTCAGGATGTCTGCTCGTACAAACTGAACTGATCTGCAGCACAACATGACCAAGATTTTGAAGCACTGCTCTCCTCTCACGAGATCCACACTAGCGACTACATGCAAAATTATGTTGGAAGGCGCATATTATGACAAATCTAATTTCCAAACACAGCTATTATTCAATACTAGTATCAAACAACTCCATAGGCCAAGGATAATTACTGCCTGCAGGAAAAAGCTAAAAAGTTCAAGCTAACATGACGGAACAGTTCAATATGAAGCTACTCAGCCTGTTTTTGCTGCACTCAAGAGGCCTCCATTGCAGTTCCTTGGCTTCAGTATCCGGCTGGCAAGTATAGATGGCCATGCCATCTCCAGAATAGGATACCATGGATTTAGAAGCACCAATTACAAGTAGCTCATTGCCCAAAGACTTGAAGGCCACACCCCATCCTTTGTGAGAATCAGCTCTAACTGGGACTGGCCCTAATTTCCTCCACATTTTGCTCTTTTTCATATAAACTTTCAGCTCATTTGATGATGTCTCCAGAGAGTAAAGTTCATTATTAACGACAGCGATGAGGGGCGGGGATTGAAAGGTTGCAACTGGAGTCTCTTCCAACAAGTCCGGGATCAGTTCCCATGTCTTTCTATCCTCATCATAAGCTTCTCCACAAGTGAGGCCTTGTCCATTCTCATTTCGTCCTCCTACCACATAGAACTTGCTATCCATATAACAGCCTGAGCAAAGCTTCCTTCTCTGCAGCATCCTTGGGAGGGATTCCCATGATTTAGTATCTGGGTTATATTTCTCAGCAGAATTTAGAACTTCTACACCAGTTCCTGTCACCCCCCCAGCTACAAAAGCAAAGGCACCACAGGACGCAGAAGCAAACAAACATCTAGGATCGGTCATGGAAGGGCCCTTTTTCCAGTTATTTGTTTCCAATTCATATCTCCAAACAGTAACACCATCTATCTCCCTGCCAGAAACAATAAGATGGGTCCCTGCACAAAGGGATTCCTTGTCCCCAAGGTTGAAACAAGAGTCAGCAGGTAAGTCTGGAAGCTTCCTTGGAGAACTGAACTGCTTATCAAATATCCACCAACTCCTGTCCCCTGTAGCAAAAATGAAAATGGATGATTCTCTGACCCCAATTTGCCTCCTAATCTTAAAGAGCTCACCAGTCTTCAGAAGACAAAATATGCGTTTGTTAACAAATGGCAATTTCCAGTACTCTGACCTTGGAACTCTTGCCAAAATCAGATTTTCAATCTCATCATTAAGTGGGGCTATATACGAGTAATCTGCATCCTGAGGTTCTACACTTGATGAATGGCCAACTGATCTGTCTTTGCTTGAAGGAATTCTGGGACAGTTGGAACCAACGTGTCCAGTAACACCACAAACACTAACGCGTTTTGCCGTAGGACTATCAGAACTAGCCCAAAATCTATTAATTGAATCCTTTGCAAGCATCCCTTTCTTGCTAGGATCAAAATCGTTTCTGTGCCCATCAACTCTTTCTTCTTCATTTTCTATCTCTTTGCCTTTGGACATGGATCAGAAAGCTTTGAACGCCAAAGGACTGCAAGTGAAAAGTAAAACAGAAAATAATCAGAAATCACAATCCCATTTTTGCAGATTCTGCAGTTACCAAAGGATTTAGAAACTAGATTCTATGACAAGTTAGGATTAAACCTTCAAAATAATGAATGATAGAAGCATGTTGCAGGTTAGAGATAATACTTTAATTAGCAAGATTCAGACTAAATACATCTCCAGAGACAACAGTGACCGAACAGATGAAAACATAAAGAATATCTCCACTAAAACAAATGCCTTCCTATAAGGAAAAAGACATGCAGTATTTTCCACAAAGTCGTTATAAATTTGAGGCCCCAAATATGTTTACAGTGGGTTTATCAACATACAGGTCCGAGAGGGCGAAGCAGTCCAGCAATGATAGCAAAAGTTCTTAGATTAAAAAACTCGGAAAGCTGCACGCCCTGACCTCATTTGATTGAAAACTAACTAAGCGGTGGAGATTAATAAGCCTCTATAATCAGCCACAACAAGAAATCCAGTCTCAAAATCACACAGAAAACATTAAAATGTTGTTTTCTGACACCGAGAGATTGGTTTAAGACCAATAATCATTCCATAACATTCATAGACTAGAAGAAAGTCTTCAAAACCAAGATATACGAGAAAATCAAAGTAACAGGAGATCCAGAGAACAAAACAAAGAGTAAGAAACAACATAAATTGATAAGCAGTTAAGCCCACAGAAGTGGAAGATTCGAAGCGAATAGATCATACATAGAAAAATGGCACCAAAGAGAGAGCAGAGCAATGGCCTCCAGATGATCAAAAGACAGTAGGTATACGCATGCACTCACGAAACACAGCAGAGGAAATAAGAGAACAAGACGAAGCTTACCAGGCAAGTCAAGTCCAGTGAAAGTCAGGGGAAGTAAAAGAACAGACGGTTATGGAGAGAAAACCAAGTCATCAAGATACAACTGTCTTAAAGTCTCATACACATTGAGAAAAAAACCCCAGACTATGGAGTAAAGGAAGAGAGAGAAGCGGAGAAAATATATAAATACACAAACGGATAACATATATATAGGAGAGAAGCCATTAAGTAGCAGAGATTGAGGGTACTAAGTATGTGGGTAGTGAAAGAGTTCAATTTCAAGACAGCCCATTTGCTAGGTGGAAGGGAATTTATGCATACTTAATGTGATTGTCATTGTTGGGATTACAATATTCTCTCTCTGCCATTGTCATTAAACTATGGTTTTGTTATCTCCAACAACAGCACCCACAGCGACTTCTTGTTTTGAAAAGGAGCAATCTTTACACATAGGGAGAGAGAGACAGAGTCTCTGTTTCGAGCTCCAATACTTTACTATGGTGTAAAGAGAATATTAAATTGTTTTGGGGAGAGGCAAAGTCGTTTGCTTTACAGAAGGAGCAATTAGGGATTTTCATAACGTCTGGACAATTGTTAAGTTCAGTCATTAGCCCTTTCCTTTCTCATAATTCATTTTACCATTTCAATCCTTTATATTTTATGCTTTCCCATAAAACTATGTAATGGGCAACAAGAAGCAAAACCCAAGCCTAGTTCCCCAAGTAAAGGAAATCATTTATGTTTCTATGCAAACGTTTGCACAGAGACAACTAAAGTAGTCTTCTGTTTTTACAAGTTATTAGGATATTTCTTGAAGAGAAATTTCATAAAAGTCAAATCTTTTACAGTTCAGTTTTGTGACATGAACATGTAAAAACAGTTTTGTCCACCTGACATTCTTAAAGTTAAACATACAGCAACTGGAACAAGCAGAACCACAAGCCATCTATGAGAACTTGGTTGCATTTCCCACTGTACTTAAAACTTTTTCACTTCGCAGACCATTTAAGGAACTGTCTTGCATCTCATTAGGGTCCAACTAAAAATGCCAAAGAAGTACAAATGAACTCCAAGTTGTCTTCCTGTTGGATTACACTGAGTAATTAACAAAAGATCTTTTAAATTGCGTAGAAGACCATGAGACTGCCCACAATCTACCCTTTTGTTTTGTTTTGTTTTTGTTTTTCTGAAAAGAAACTTATGAACCCATATGCTGCTATGATCTATGAGAATAATGGGATGCTTTTGTAATAAAAAAGCATGAAATGAAACACAAGTGGCAGTAATTGGCCTAGAACAGTGAGCTGGCTAACCCAAGAGAAACAATACAATATGTTGCAACAAACAAGTTAAAGGAGCATTACATCTGTCCTATTCATTTGTTGTGCTAATCAAAGATTATCGCAGGATTGGTAACAATTTGTGCTTAATTTGTTTAATAACAACCAATGGAAGAGAAGCTGCCACGCCCTAACCCTACAAAGTGGAAGTCCATTGGATAAGGCCTTCTTTCTAAGAGAACTTTTCTTAACCTTGAACATTCTGTAAGCAAAGCTAATTTGTTGGCTGTCCACTGATTAGTTTGGTGGATTCACCTTTCTTCTTTATGTATATTATAATCCCAAGTTTCACTGTCATAAACGCGTAGGTTTAGCATTTGTCTTGGACAGGTGTCTTAGTTAAAAGACTGATATCTTCATCTAAGCATCGGATTTGGCTACAGGGATAGAGCTTGATCAACTTTGACCCCACAGACATGGAGAAAGGATGTAAGAAATGCTTATTAATTGCCATATTAAAATGAAAACCCCCACCCCCACCAATCTGCTTTTAATTGGTCAAATTTTGTAACTGCACTTGCATTCTTGACGGAGATGAATTGGGTTGATTAAACAATGTTAAAAAAGGACTCTTTTACCTAAACCAGTCCCATTTCAAAAATGAGACATAACTAGTACTATAAGTGCCTTACTTTAAGAAGGTATTTAAAGAGAGGGTCATACAACATTGCATGCTTTGATCATATGCGATGGACCTCACCCAAATTTGAGTAAGTACGCACTTGACAGTACCGTTCTTTGGAATAAGAATGCATTTCCCTTACACAAAATCACGCAGATGCACTCATTATTCTCCAAATGTGTGGCCACTAAGGTTATAGGAAAAGAGAATGCAACCATTAAGACCATCGGCTTGAAAAGAATATTGTTGATTGTCCAGTTAATGTCGTTTCAGAAGTGGAACATAATCATTCGGACATATATGCTGTTTTCAAAAAAGGAATCATTTACCAATTCCAATTCTTCCAGGGCATTGGCTGGATTATTCTAAGGTTAATATGTCAGATTCCTATATGGTTTTCATTTCAGAGCTCTTCACTAACTCAAGCCATCTTTAAATGCAAATTCATCATCCAATCCTTGAAAGAAATACCCATTCTTGCTTTGATGAATGGGAATCTATGTAGTAACTGCAGCTTGCATACTAGACAAGACATGGGTTATTCCTGAACTGATGCTGTCATGTTAATCTTATGAAGCATCTCACTAGATAGAGAGAAAACCAAAGCATGGATGTGAAGTAATGATCATTGATTAATTTTCTGTTGCTTCTCAAATCTTAACAGGTCTCTGTAAAGTGGAATATGGTCAGTAATAGTATGGTCACAGAATGCTTCATCAGTTTATTACCTTATTTGTTATTTTCTTGTACGACCTTTGCGTCCCAATATCGAGTGTTTGCATTCCTGCCTCAACAATATTCTTTAAGCTTTTAAGGAGCTTAAAAAATCTGCTTGACTAGATCCATTTTCTAATGACTGCACGGCGGTAAAGCTAGATCACAGATACACGTGATCCTCGAGTTTTATAATTGTCATCAACTTTACTTTTATTAATACAAATATATAGAAATGATCTCAGAGACGTGAGGGGCAAATGCACTTGATTGGAACAAGCACAGTAGCGGTTATTTGGAATTTTTATAAGTTGACAACCAACCGCGGATTTGGTCTACCAATGGTGTGGCAATGGCGGTGCATGCGACACCACCTGTAAATTTTAGCATTGACATATTTTCCGTTCACATAGATGCAATCCTTAATACCCTTTCCAGCCGCCAAAACCCCCCAATCTCATTAAGGATTACGGTAAACCTTATCTATCTATCCTTCTATTTATCTATCCATCTATTTGTTGTACAAAGGAGGATGTGCATGAAACATTTTAGTATTAACTCAAACAAAAGATAGACTGTAGACAACGGTCAGCACAGTCATCTCAAAAGGCTCTATTGAAATGTGAAGGCTAATTCAATTCATAGGCTCTACCTTCCTAAAGTTGAAAAGGCTCAACTTTCCAGGCCCTTTTTGCAAGGTATCAGTTAAACCAATTCTGTAACTGGATCCCTGGAGACTGATCCAGACTGATATAGCCTGTGGACCCAAAGTACAGCAAAACAGAAGCAGGTCAACCTTTAACCCATAACCCAACAAGCACATCTTCTTCAGAACCAACAAAAATGGTATCCACAAAACAAACTACAGGGTCTTCGTCCATCCATTGCATACATGGCTACCTCACTCTCTCTCCCCAATTTTCTGTCTTTCTTGTTGCCCTTTAAAAACCACTCTCCGAAAACACCACCACCACCTCAACTCTCTCTATCTTCTCCACAAATTCACTCCTTAGCCCAAAAGTCTAAGGATAAGGATGGCAAATTGGTTCCTTTGGTGGCTCAAGAGGGTCTATCCACGGAGTTATCCTCAGTAATATGTCCGTCTCTTGCATATTCCAATACCCTTTACTTTCAATCAGCATACAATGTGCAGGTTCTTGTGGAAGAGAACGAGACCGAAGAGAGGCTTTTGAATAGATTCAGGAGAGAGGTCATGAAGGCTGGTGTCATTCAAGAGTGTAAGAGAAGGAGATACTTTGAGAACAAGCAGGACGAGAAGAAGAGGAAGACTCGTGAGGCCGCTAAGCGTAACAAAAGAAGGTTGGATCCTTTTTTTTTTTTTCCTTGGCTTCTCGTATATCTTTGATTGTTTGGTTACATAGAAGTTTGGGAGAAAAGCACAGATAAGGAAAGAGAAGTCTTTGCTAAGAAAATTAACATAATTTAAGAGCATCACCCATGTGAATGAGATAAACAAAATTGACAGAACTAAACTTTCTTGACTTTTTTGTCTTATGATGTATTAGTATTCATCTGACACTAGATACTTGTCTGTACTAAGATAACTAGTTGCGGGTGTTCTTTCCTACTGGACTTCTGTTCATATGGTTCTTGATGGAAATTCAGTCTTGATTGCTCTATGTTGGAAGGCAAAAGGGCTTAATTGTGTTTAGTGGTTGTAGAATGGAGTTCTGGAGATGCAAGTGAATGTTAATTACTTTCATCTCGTCTCCTTTCTGTTTATTTTTTTCCATATAGCACAGTGTTCCAGCTTTTGCATTGCTGTGGTTTCAGTTTCTTAATGTTGTCCTTCTAGCCTTTACTGGATTTGTTTGATTCTCTATAAACTAAAGTTGTTATCAAGTGGTTTCCTGAGTTCCTTATCGTTATAGGAAACGAATTTAGTTGATTCATTGTTTGTACTTCAGAGTATAATTGTTTTTCTAACAAGATGAACTGCATTCATCAAACTTCAGATAGGATGATGAACTTTATTATGAGTGCTGCATTATCCAAACATAGGTGCTCTCTATCTGATTTTCTGCTTGTGAACGAGCACTTAGCTTAAAGATATATGTGGTCCGATTTTTTTGGAGCGTTTTTCCATTTTCTTTTTCTATGTTTAGGCGGCCTCAGTCAAGGTTTGCACCACAGAGAAAACCTGACGCGGTGGCTACCAACAGGGAAGATGAAGAAGATAACTGGGATTTACCTGAAGGAGATATTCCTTACTGAGCATTTTTCTTTGGCCCTGACTTCTACTGTAGATGTTCTGTATTCGAATGAGAGGCTGTTTTCTTGTTAGAACTACTCAATTCTATCAGGTTCTTTGTTGACAGAAGGAAGTTGCATTTTGTTGCCTACTGAATTTGTGTCTGAATTCTGATATTATCGCATTCTATTACTAAATCAATTGAAAATCTAACATGGCTTTACATACCATCCAACAAGATAATTGTCTTGGCAAGTACCTGACGATCTAAGTGCTAGGTTAGGACGAAACATCTCAGTAATGTGAAGTGCTTCTGGCAGTAACCAATTCTATCTGGTGAAGCACTTGGTTTTCCCCAAGGAAGACAATCTTTGGCCTAAATTTGTACCTGGTTCAGTCGGATTTTGCAGGGGCCGAACGTGGTTGTTCGGATCCATGATTCTGATTGATTTTGGCTACAGGATACCTGCAAAACAAATAAGCCACGTCAGGGGTTGGTTCCCGGAAGGCCCCTCCGACGCTCAAGTTAGTGTTTTTGTGAGGGTTTTGATAATTTGATAACAGAGACAAATATGGTTTTTCTGTCTCGTACCTGCGTCGTGAAGAGATAATCAACTTATATAGTAAATACCTGTTAGGTTTAGGTCATTGTAT
>JANKOE010000008.1:11516009-11529794 GCA_026284465.1 Erythroxylum citrifolium
GCATCCTCTCACTAATACAACACCTTACACGGCTGTGGAGAGCATGTCAGTGGCAAAAGCAATGGTGCTCTTCAGGCAAGTGGGCCTCCGCCATATGCTTGTAGTTCCCAAATATCAAGCTGCTGGGGTAAGTTAAAACCAAAGACAACACCATCTTAACGAGCAGATTACATTCATCACCACTAAGACAACCTGAAATAACTGGGAAATGTAAGATCATTCCAGTTTGACTCACTCCATGTGATTATGTTTATCATTTGTAGGTTCCTCCGGTGGTCGGAATCCTGACCAGGCAAGATCTGAGGGCACACAACATCTTGACTGCCTTCCCTCACCTGGCAAGATCCAAAAGCAGATAAAAGCTCTACAAAGTTTTGTGACTATTTTTGAGATTGGCGACTCTTTTAGAGCCCCTGCTTAGTATGCAATTTTTTAATCAAGTTCCGTGAGAGATTTGATGAGATTAAAAACTTAATGAAGATCATTTTTCATTTTTTATTATTTTTACCTCGGTGACCCGCTACATTTGTTAATCCCTTCCCACAAAAAGAATACAACGAAGTGGTCTAATGACAAATTTTCGTTTGTAGCCCATCCCCCAGATGTTTCTTATTACGTGTGTATAAACTCGGATCTCTTTTCTTCTTCTTCGTGCAGCGTAGCCAGATTCTTGGGCAGAACCTGTTGAGACCTAATAAATTAGTTGATGAGAAGTCCCTAAGAGCGCTTTTTCTTCTTTCCTGATTTCCTTTTGAGGTGTGCTCGTTGCCCTCTCTTGAAGACAGCTAGGACTTCAATGCTGCAAACATAGTCCAAATTCACTTTTAACTATGGGTACTTATCATATTCTCAAGGATGAATTACAAATGCATTCGAGATTATATCATCAGATTCAGGGCACTATTCTATCCTACCATAATACTAATGTGTTACACTCCTCTTGGACAATTAAAGAATTCCAAGTACTATTTCCTTCCTAGTAAAAACTGTTGACCTGAAAAGACATTTGCAGATGCCTTGATCTTTTTTTTTTTTGGAAAAATTTGTATGCCTTGACCAAATTTGCGTTCAATATTTCTTGTTTCTTCTTTAGTTGCTACCTCAGCTACAGGGCCAACTATTCTCTAGACTCTAAGGAGTGTCTGCAACTATCTATTATAGACTTCCACTAAGAAATAATGGCACCAAATGCAGTCATAGTATCCTACCAAGAATAGTAGTATAACAAATAGGATCATACTAACAAAGTTCCCTGAAATAGCATTAGATAAGTGAAAGCAAACGAAGAGCACATATCATCGTTAGATCAAAAAATGTCACGGTGTAAAAGGATCATACCTTTGGGTACCAGGAAAGAAGTTAAAACCATGAGCCTTTTCTAGATGCCATCTCTTGCTAGACAACAATGACTTGCAGTCCTGTGTACGATGGGACCAGTTAGCAAAATAAAGCAAAGGAAAAGTAGTCTATATACTTCATGACATTTCTATAGCAGCGATTAAACGCAAAAAGTACCTGCTTGAAACTTTCCCATCCACAGCTTATATAGATGAGTGTTTGGGGTAGAGACTGAGGATCCCCCAAATTTGTTTTGGTTCCTACTTGAACTGAAGCTTCCCTTGCACGTAAAATCCATGGTCTCTTCTCATCTTTGAGTTTTAGGTAAGAACTGTAATTGGTTATATGATTTCTTATAGACATGATCACAAGAAGCAAACTTGATTGAAATAACTGCAGTGTTAAACTGACAAACATATTACGGCAGAAATAGTCTACCCGTTAGGTGATGATTTCTGCTCTTTCTCATCTGTTGACATAGTCCGTAATGCATCAAGAAGACGTGCATCTAATCCTTTTCTAGGTGGATCAACAACAATAACATCTGATCCCATGAGCCATGAAAAAGGTTCCTATGGAACATCATGGAGAAGAAATCATCAGCTTTGAACCATTTGAAAGCAGGTTTAAAATGCACATTTTGAGAAAACCTGGAACCAAAGTTAGATACTAACATCTGAAGCATCTGCATGATGCCAGCTGATGTTTCTTTCTACAACATTTGGAAAGCGTTCAACTATCTTCTCAAAAGATAACTTTGACTCTTTATTAACTTCCACACATTTGACAGATCTGTAAAGCGATTAGAACAATGTTCAATTGAATTTCTTTTGTATCAAATGAAAATTAAGATCTTAGGGACTTGAGAACTTGCACAGATCTTGCCTGCATTTTCTAGTGGCAGCCAATGACAATCCAATCACGCCAGCTCCTGCATACAAGTCAGCAACTGATGCTCCATTAGGAACATACTTTTGTACCTTCCGCAGCAAGGCATTGAAAGCCTGAATTTGAGGGAATAAAAGAAGGAAAATCAGATAATTGAAGTCAGGCTCACAAAACATTTTCCAGATAATATTTGGACCGGGACAGATGGATAAGGAAGTGAAGCTGTCAACATATGTGTGTGCAATTGCTTCATATTTTTATGGGAATTGATAAGAAAGTTCATCAGGAAGGTAAACTCTGAAGAAAGCATAGTTAAGGTATGATTGTTTAAAAAACAAAATCTTCTTCTTCTTTTTTGGTTTTGATTACAGACAAGAAAGGATGACAAATAATTTATGTCATTACCTGTGTGTTTGCTTGTCCAAAACTGGATGGAGCCAAGGATATGTCAATTCCTCCAACGTGTTCCCAAAAGTCTCTTTCACCCAAGAGATGCCTCCACCTATTCCCGAATATAATCTGCAATAATGACAATAACTTCTATATGAGGGAGGTTTTGAAAAGACGAGGTGATATTTTTTTCACTTCTTAAATATCATTCCACCTCTAATGCTATACCTTTGGAAACATTTTTCATGAAGAATACAGTTGTCTTACTTTTAAATGTCATTTCATTCATAGTATTTACAGCCCAACAAAGAAACAAGCTTAGAACAGTTATCCATAGACACGTAACACACAAAACAGATAATATTACTCTATGCTCCATCATTTGTTATCTCTAAGCACTTATCTTCAGGAAAGATGTGACTCACGTTGTTAGTTGATGTTTGAAAGTTAGCCCACACAGAATGAATTAAATGGACAGTATTCCTGGATCCTGCATTTCTCCACAAGAACTGCATAATGTCTATTTGATAAATACACTTGCATACGTGTTATACACAAATCACAAATAACAGACACATAAGATCTCACATTAGCCAAGGCATCCAGTTTTTCATAGTTAGGAGACCTTTCATTTCTTGAATTCCAAACCAGGGCAACCTGCACTTTACCTGTGAGAAGATATGGAATCAAGTTAAATACTGAAAAAAAAAAATACAAACAATTTCCAAAAACCAAAACCTTTCAAAATTCCATTGCAACCTAAGCAAGTTCAGGATGTAACCATTTTTATATCTGTCTGAGGCAGGAACTGACGTGTTGTAAGTTGTGACAGCCATCTGGAAGACATCACATACAAGTCTCAAACACAAGAACCACAAGCTACCATGATTCTACATTAACAATAGACCTCCACACATTTATTTCAGGTCAATTAGGTATGTTGATTTCATAATCACCTGAACATATCTCAAGTCACCAGTTCCCTCATCTTCATCATATGGGTCAATATCCAACTCAGTGATACCTAAAGATCAACCAAACTATAAGAAGCACATAATTCAACAATCAAACACCCAAACCAATACACACTGATTAGGTACTTGCCCCCTAATGTAGGAAAATCGAAATTAGGGGGTTTAACAGAGCAGTGGTATCAATTCACCTTGTCTCAACAGCTCAACCGCGGCATTAATACTTGGATGATGAGCTACAAAAACCGATACTTGAACAAATAAGCTATGCAAAAGAAAAATAAAACACAATGCAATTGCCTTAAGAGCCATTAAGAACCCAAAAAAAGTACCAAAATATAGTAACTTAAATATGGACCTTTACACTCAGGAATGTCCACTACATCATGAGTGCCCTCTTTGTACAGACCAATCAACGGCTGCACCGAGGAACCGCGAACAGCCAGTTTCGCTCTACACCTCCATCCCCACTGTACACCGAGAGCATAAAATCAAACAGCTTAACGTGGTTAAAAAAAAAGAGTAGGAAATAAAGAACAAAACTTTTATGTATAATCAAACAGAAACCAGCATATAAATACCAATCTACAGCTATCGAAAGTGAAATCAGAAACTCCCACTCCTTCAAAGAAGTTCTCGACCTCCTCCAGAACAAGGGGACGATGGAGATTCAACTCTTGGGTGCAACCAGAGCATCTAATAACAAGAGAAGCAAACTTTCAACAGCTTTCAAACAATTCAACAATAGAAGACAGAGGTCAAAAGGATGTGTGAATGTGTAAGAGCATACGATTGGAAATGAGGGCACTGAAGGACACAACTTTGCCTGGACGAGGGAGCTGCATTGAGGTTTACTAGTGGTGGAGGAGGAAGCTTAGGAGGCGAAGGAGAGCTGCGAACGGGGGTGGAGGAGAGGCGGCAGGTCGTAAGCGGAGAGGAGGAGAAGAGGCAGAGAGGCATTTGGACTTTGGAGGAAATAGGCGGTGAAGTAAAGAAGGTGGGGAGAATGTAATGGATAATATCAGTACATGCCGATAAATATCGTCACGATGCGTTCACCGGCGTCTGCAATCTTACATAAACATATCGCAAGAATTGCACTTTCGACCGCATATGGTATCGGGGTTTTAGATTTTATGCGGTAAAATTAGATATTTTAAAAAACTGGATCGAAATAAAAAATTTACTTTAAATAATAATAATAATTTTAAAATTTTATCATTATTAAAATGTTTTAAATACTGGTTTAAAATTAAATAAAATTGAAAATTTTAAAATACGATTAAAATATGTATTTGTTACTCCGACAACGAATTTAAAGCTTAATTAAAAATGAGATTTATAATGTTAATTAAAAATCAAATAAAATTGAAAATTTTAAAATATAATTAGAAGAAATTCTTGTTATCAAAAAAGAATTTAAAGTTTAATTAAAAATGAGATTGTTTAATGAAAATTAAATAATTTATTTTAGTTTATGAAAAATAATTAATTAATAAACTGAACAGTTTTTAATAATAAAGATTATTAAAAGAAATTGAACTATAAACTTGAAAAACTTATCAGTTCAAAATTTTTACGATTAATTTGTGACCATGATGGATTCAAATCATTTTTAAAAAATTAAACAAAAATTTCTTTTCTTTTTCATTTAATTATATAATTTTTACAAAATTAAAATTAATGCTATTGAATATTAGAATGAAAATTTTTTTGTTCTTTTTTGTGTTTTATATATTTTTAACACAAGGAGAAATTATGGAAATTACGAAATAGTTAGAATTTTCCTTAGCTAATTTTTATATTTTTATTGGAAATATTCAACAAGCATGAGATTCTCTTAATCTTAATCCTGCTTTCAGAGATTCTTTTAATCTTAATCCTGCTTTCAAACTCAAGATAAGATAGTAGATGTCAGTTTGAATTTGCCTAATAATTCTTAAAAACAATTTGGAAGATGCTTTTTGGTAAATATATCAACCGTTTGAATGTGTAGTGCCTTGAGTAACATGTTGAAATACAAAGTGGCAGTTAATTTCAACATGTTTTATAAATTCATGGAAAACGTTATTGTGATAAATTTGATAGCAATTCCATTTTCACAATGAAGCAAAGTGGTTGAGGAATGTATAAAACTCATATCGATTAATAACCATCGTAACCAAAGTAATTTGATGTAGCATTAACAAGAGCGTGATATTTTAGATTTAATACTAGATTGAATGATACCAAATTATTTTTTTCTATACTAAGAGGTCAAAAAATTGCTAAAAAAGAAACAATAACCAATGGTGGAAAATAATATGTTAAATCACCAACCCAATCAGTGTCAGAATAGCCAAATAGTACTAAGGAGGATGGTCGAGTTGTCTAAGCCCCCAAAATAATACCGATTCTCTAAATTTATTGTAGTAGTCATGGAACTAGGTCGAAACCCTAGAGAACTGAACACTAGTTTCTTAATTTCAAGCAATAAAATTAAATGAGGGGTTTTTGATTAAATAATTGATTAATTAAAATCAACTGAATTTAAATAGGATAAAGTCAAGATTACCAAAATGGAAAGATCTCATCTAATTGTAACATTGATTATTGGTTCAAAAAGAATATTTTCACGATTTAAGCGGTTATCTGAAACATATTAGGATAGTTGTAATAAGTCTCAAATTTTCCTAAATTAATTGGTTCAAACTCATCATCCAAACCAGAACTTATCATCTATTGACTGGGTGTGATAATATTCTATATCAAATAGATGATAGCAATAAGCTCCGTGAAAAAGATTAAACCTAAATTAAATAATCGAGATAGCTACAATTATTCAACTTAGTTTTCTTGTTTATCATTAGTTAAATATGAAAATTTATAAATAACTTATATGCTACTTGTAGCAATTCTTCATAACAATTACGAATCAATGAATTCCTGGATAGCGATAGAATAATTAATATTAAATTAAATTATCAGATTAATCGAATATCAATCATTCATGAAATATAGAAACTCAAAACAAGAAAAACTTGAATTAAAACGTGAATAAAAGTTTGAAACACAAAACCTTACAAGGTCACAATTAGAGTATTAAATCCCCTTGAATCAAAATGATTAATTTAGCCACACATGGCTTTCACTCAAATAATAAAAATCGAAGAAAGAGTAAAAAGAGAGAGAGAACCTCTTTCTGTTGTGAGAAATGTCTCTTTTATAGGATTTTCTAATCTAACTCTAACTTGTAAAGACGTCTATCTAAAACGAATTCAAAATCAAACTCCTTCATGGTAAGAATAAGGTGAAGTCTTCCAGTCGAATTCCGACTCTTCAAGTGTTCGACCTTATCCATTGTATCAATCTCTTGACTTTATCCAAAATTTGTTATTATCATCAATAGAGTCCCAATACAAAGCAATCTCCACTTTTCATCTCCTAAAACAAAACAAACATTAATTTCCATATTTAAGCACCAAAATAAATATAAAGCAAAGGAGATAATATCAAATAATATGTTAAGATAAAATTTTATCAAATTCCCCCACACCAAACTTTTGCTTGTCCTCAAGCATACATCATTTCAATACATTAATCATCTTCAACAACAACCTCTCATCTCCTTTCATGTCATCCAAAAAGATACAAAAGCTAATTCACATTTAGGGGTGAAGATAAAATAACAATAGAGAGAATAAGTACTCATAGGACACATTGTTAAAACATAGCATCTCATCAATTCCATCAAAATCAAATAAACAAGACTTGACATCCTCACAAGGACTTCACTCTATACATTTAAAGTGTTTAAGGTTCATTAAGCTCTCAAATCAAAACATATTAAGTTATTTCCATAAGCTTGCTCAAGAATTATATCTCCACCATTAAACAAAATAAACCTAATGTATAAATCAAAGGGGCTTTATAAGGGTTGTAACGTGACTTAGGTAAGATATGACAAAAGGAACTTTTTAGCTAAATAAATTGAAGGGAATCATACAAACTTATCCACACAAGTTTTAACTTAAATCAAAATTCACTTGATTCAAATGACATCTCTTTCAGTCACTTTTTCTTTTCTTTTCTTCTTTTCTTCTTTTCTTTTTCTTTCGTTTTTCTTTTCAACAACAATATTAAAGAGGAGATTTTGTTTTTGTTTTTTTTACTTCTCCATTCTAAAAAATAAATTAAAACAATGCAACTTGAATAATCTAATTTACTTTTCACGCGATTAGTCAAAATCCTATGCAAATAAGCTAATACAATTCCTTCAATTTAGGGGTTCAAAATTATTAAGGATATCAACAACAAAAAGGGTAAATTAGGCTTGTAACAAGTTTATTATGCAAGAAAGAAAGGTTAAGGCTCAAATGGTTTTCCAAGGATAAAAAGTGAGGTATGTTTGCTTAGGTTGAAAAATGGTTATCCTAAATGTTCTCATCATCTTTATACACAAATTCATAAAAAATGTGGCCTCAACATGTATTCAAAAGCAAGTTCTAGCATAAACAAGCTATGTTTGATAACATACAACAAAAATATATATGAGCACATATGTAATGAACGCTCTTAGTCTCAAAACTCACGTAAGTGTCAAAAATTTTATCAAGTCTTGCACATTCTCATTCAACAAAATCGATGAGATACTTGAAATAATTTAATGAAAACACTAATCACACTTATCTCTCTCATACATTAGATCTTGAACCAAAAATGTATCCTAACTTAAAGTTTATTCATGAACTACAATCAAAAAATTGTGAAGTTATCATGAGGAATAAGTAATATATGAATCAACATATCATGAGTCCAGGTACAAATCACAAAGTTTATCAAAATGAAAACACTCGCTCCCCACACCTAAATCATACATTGTCTCTAATGTATGCATAAGATACTCAGACTTAATAATAAAGTTAATCACATAAAATAAATAATTGAGGACTTCCATGAATGGTGAGCATCTGAAGATTATTCGCGCACGCTTCTTTATGGTCTTGGTTTTCAAGCCTACAACATATTTAGCATTCATCGATGAGTTACCTTTTGTTGCGGTCTTGGTTGTAGCCTTAGAAAGCCCCCATTACACTAAACAAGATAAACAAAAATTACTTTAAAAAAAGAAAAAAAATATTAGCAACAACTTAATAATAATTGAAATTAAACTAATAGAAAGATTAACTAAAAGTCATTAATGAGAATGAAGAGAAAAATAAAATAATTAAAAATAGTAAAAATAAAACTTAAAAAAGAAAAATGGAGCGTGGGTGTGCTCTAACTGGGTGTGCGATGTGTGTGGGAGGTTGAGTGCTGTTGCGTGGGAGGCTGCTGTGAGTTGGTGAGGGCTGCTGCATGCGTGTAAAAGAGTAACGAATGTTGGTGATGGTGCGGCGCTGGGAAGGCTAGTGAGGGATAATGGAGTTTTAATGTTCCTGTAAAGAGAAATAAAAGATTATGGTTTTTTATAAAAAATTAAATAAATACTAATAATATGAAAAGGAAAAAATAATTACAAGGTGTTTTTCTTTTTAAAAATTTTTAATAACTAAATAAATAACGTAAAAATGAAAATAATAAAAAATTACGATTTTTATTTTTTATTTTTAATTATTAGAGTATCAATCCAGATCACTAAATCGCATAAGGTGAGATCTCGCCTTATGAGATTTAGTAATATAGAATTCTAGAACACTAAATCGCATAAGATCTCGCCTTATGTAATTTAGTGATCTAGAATTCCAGAACACTAAATCGCATAAGGCGAGGTTTCGTCTTATGAGATTTAGTAGTCTGGATTTTTTTTGTTTATGTTTAAAAAACTAACAAATGCATCCTAGAAAAAATTAAAACAAAATAAAATAAACTATCTTATTTTGGGTTGCCACTCGAAAAGCACAATTGTTTAACGTCGTTATGCGACTTTTTCCTTTCCAACTTCTACGTAATTTCTGTTTTGTACTCCACAAGTAGTGCTACTAGGCCTTCCTCTTGCTTTTTAGTTAAACTTTTTGAAATGATTCTGGGTAATGACTTTCCATCACCTAAATAGACATACTTTAAGCAATTAGGTAACACCTTTAATTCTATCTTCGGAGCCTGCAAAATAGAAGGTAAAATTTTCTTGTGAATTATAGTGAGTTCATCATTCAAAGTTTTCGAATCAATTGGCATCGCTAATAATGATTATATAACTTCACAAATTGCAGAAATTTGCTTGTTCACTTCCGATTTAGCCTTAAGCTCAAACTCATCTTCATCACTTTCTTCCTTAAACATATCCAATACAAATGAATCCACAATATCCATATGATAAACAGATTGAAAATCTTTCGGGTACTTCATTTCTTCATAAATGTTGAACTTTACTATTTCTCCATCAAACTATACTAAAAGAGTACCCTAGTGCACAACGATAATCGTCTGAATCGTCTTCCTAAATGGCCTACCCAAAAAAATCAAAGCTGAATTTTCAACAATATCTTCATCCATTTTTAAGATGTAAAAATCCACTGGAAATATCAAGCCATTAACTTGGACTAAAACATCCTCAATAACTCCAATAGGATGCATATACGAATGATCAGCTAGTTGGATTACCACATTAGTTTCTTACAAAGAATTCAGATTTAAAGCTCGATAAATTGAGTATGACATAGCATTAATAGATGCACCTAAGTCGAGCATGACACACTCAATATTCTTATTACAAATAATACCTGGAAGTGTAAATATACCTAGATCTTTACATTTTCTGGTAATTTCCTATTTATCATAGTTGATACATTCTTACCCAAAATTATTCTCTCCTTGTCCTTCATCTTCCTTTTATTTGTGCATAACTCCTTTAAGAAGTTTGCATATTTCGAAACTTGCTTGATGGCTTTCAAAAGTGGAATATTGATTTCCACCTTTTTGAAAGTTTCTAAGATCTCTCTTTCATATTCATCATCTTTTGGTTTAGCCAACCTCCTAGGAAAAGGAGGCAAACGTGCATTAATTGATACTGATGAAGATGAATCATTTTTTACCTTTGTTGATTCTTGAGTTGGAAGTTCTTCCTTCTTTTCTCCATCATCGTGCTTTTCTTCCTCCATTGGTAAAGAAGTTCCACATTGAATTTCCTTACCACTTCTCAAAGTCATTGCACTCACATTCTTCTTAGGATTCACCACCGTTTGGGAAGGTAATTTCCCTTATGCTTGCGTTTCCAATTTACTTACCGAGGTGGCTAATTGAGTGATCTGATTTCCCAAGTTTTGAAGGCTTGCCCTTATTTCCTATTCAAATTGTTGAGTATTATTTAGCAAGTGCTTTAACAATTTCATCTAAAGACATACCTGAATTTAAAGGTCGAGGTTGAGCATATGTAAGAGCTTGAGGTTGTTTATTAAAATTGTGAGGTTGATATCGTTGTTAGCCTCCTTGATTTCCATGGCTCAAGTTTGGATGATCCCTTCATCCTAGATTGTAGTAATTGGAATAAGGGTCATACTTTCGTTGAGGTTGAACAGGAAAGTCCCCTATTACGTTAGCTTATTGAAGAGAGTCTTGTTGCAATATAGGGCACATATCCGTAGGATGTCTAGGGAATGAGCATATTCCACACACTCTTGTCGATTGTAGTTGACCTACAGCCATTTAATGAACTAGAGCGGTTAAATAAGATATTTTATCTTCAAGGTGCGTGTTACTTACTTCATTCACAAGCTTAATAGCTCCATCCATCCTTGTCCCAAACCGTTGAGAATTTTTGACCATAATTGATATCAACTATCTGGCTGCCTCAGGTGTTTTGTTTACCAGAGCTCCTTTACTAGCTGCATTGACCATATTTCGATCCATTGGCAATAGTCCTTCATAAAAGAATTGAATTAGAAGTTGATCGAGAATTTGATGATGTGGATAGCCGGCACATAGCTCCTTAAACCTTTCCCAATATTCATATAATGTTTCTCCAATAATTTGTCTTTTCCCACATATCTCCTTTCTGATATTTGTTGCTCTTGATGCAGGAAAGAACTTCTCCAGAAACATTCTTTTCATCTTGTTCCATATTATTACTGAGATAGGTGGAAGATAATATAGCCTATCTTTTTCCTTATCTTTCAATGAGAACAGAAAGGCCCTGAAATTAATTTGGTCTTTTATCACCTCTTATGGCTTCATTTCAGAACAGACAGCATGAAATTCTTTCAGGTGTTTATGCGGATCTTCACTTGTAAGACCACGAAAAATAGGCAGTAAGTGAATCAAACCAGATTTCAATTTGAAATCTACCTCAACATCTAGAAATTGACTGCATAAGGGTCATTTATTCAAATTCGATGTCGCTAACTCCCTCAATATTCTCGATTGAGATTTGCCATCTTTTCGTCCACTTCTTGAAAATTAGAGTCTTCACCAATTGTTAGATCTACTTCAACTTTCACATCTGGAGGTGAACGATTGTTTCCTTGCTTAGTTTCTTTTCTCAAGTGGCGCGTTATCTTCTCAATTTCTGGATTATATTGCAATTTACCTATATGAGAAGCACGAGTCATACAAGACAAGAGGTTAGTAGTAACTATAAAAATAAAAACGCAAAGAAAATATGAAACTTGAGATAGTTCCTCGATAATGGGGCCATATTTTGGTCGGATTGTCGAAGTCCTCAAAGTAATACCGATTTTCTAAACTTCTCGTAGTAATCGTGGAACCAGGTCGAATTCCTAGAGAACTAAACACTAGTTTCTTAATTTCAAGCAATAAAATTAAATGGGGTTTTGATTAAATAACTAATTAACTAAAATTAATATGAAAACAAATTAAATCAACTGAATTTAAATAGGATAAAGTCAATGTTACCAAATTCTGATTCAAGGGAAAGATCTTATCTAATTGTAACATTGATCATTGGTTCAAAAAGAATATTTTCACGATTCAAGCAGTTAGTCTGAAATATATTAGGATAATTGTAATAAGTCTAAAATGTTCTTAAATTAATTGGTTTAAACTAGCATCCAAACAAAACTTATCATCTATTGACTGGGTGTGATAGCATTCCATATCAGATAAATTATAGTAATAATATTCGTGAAAAAGACTAAACCTAAATTAAATAATCAAGATATCTGCAATTATTCAACTTAGTTATATCATAAGTTAAATATGAAAATTCATAAATAACCTATTTGCTACTTGCACCAATCCTTCATGACAATTACGAATCACTGATTTCCTGGATAGCGATAGAATAATCAATATTAAATTAAATTGACATATTAATCAAATATCAATCATTCATGAAATATAGGAACTCAAAACAAGAAATACTTGAATAAAAACATGAATAAAAGTTTAAAACACAAAACCTCACAAGGTCACAATTAAAGAATTGAATATCTTTGAATCAAAACGATTAGTTTAGCCATACATGGCTTTTGCTCCAATAACAAAAATAGAAGAAAGACTAAGAATTGATAAAAATGTAAAAAGAGAGAGAACCTCTTTCTATTGTGAGAAACATCCCTTTTTATAGGGCTTTCTAATCTAATCCTATTCTAACTCTAACTTGTAAAGATGTCTATCTAAAACGAATTCAAAATCAAACTCCTTCATGATAAGGATAAGGTGAAGTCTTCCAGTTGAATTCCAACTCTTCAAGTGATCAGCCTTATCCACTGTATCGATCTCTTCACTTTATCCAAAATTTGTTATTATTATCAATAGAGTCCCAATATAATGCAATCTCCACTTTTCATCTCCTAAAACAAAACAAATATTAATTTCCATATTTAAGCACCAAAATAAATCTAAAACAAAGGGAAATAATACCAAATAATATGTCAAGATAAGATCTTATCAAAGGAGTTAGTAGAGAAGTTTAATCCATAGAAAATAGTTCCTTTAATATAACGAAGTACTCAAATTATGACAGAAAAATAAGATGAGTGAAAAGCATAAATAAATTTACCAACCAAATAAACAATATACACTACAACAAAAAAGACATACGGTAACAGGCGATAAATGTTATTAAATAGTAACACTAATGACTATGCTATGATAGCCCATGTTACTAAAGATATGATGCTTTAGTAATAATTTTGGCATGTTATTGTCGAGTTTAATATGACAGTTATTGATAGCTACAAATAATTTTATATAATATTTTATAAATGTTATTAATGAACTATTTGTAACATTTTTACACTGTTATATATTAACTTTTTGC
>JANKOE010000008.1:11529894-11546080 GCA_026284465.1 Erythroxylum citrifolium
TCGGATGGATTTTTCGCCCCTTTAGAGCGGGAATCGGAATTTCCATCCTTCATGAAAAGTGTAGAGGGTTTTGTTATCTCTAAAATGAGGTATGATACGTCCCGATCGGAGTTAGGAGTAAAAAGTTACGAGAGTCGGAAGTTAGTAAAAGTACTATTCATATGATTAAAAAAAATTTTATATCGGGATTTCCAGTTTGATATTTTGTGCAAGAGGTTGGACAGCCGGTAACGGGTTTCCAACATTATAAGGAATCTGTATAAGTAGTTGGGTTTCGGAAACGGGATCCAACAGTAACCATCTTTCCATCTTATATAAACTTCATTGTAAGAGTCCGACCTTGCATAAATCGTCATTTAGTGTCATTAGTCACTGTATTCCTAAGACCATATCGCAACCCCCTAGGTTGATGACTAAAGCATCTATTTTAAACTTTAGGCCTTGCACACTTTAAGTAACTCTATATATCTCACAATAATCTAGTTCCAACCCTCCTCCCGTTGTAATTTGCAATGGTTGAATTTCCTCCAGCATTCCACCTCCTTTCTTAATCACAGAAGCGTTTAGAAAGTTATGAGCACTGTCATTGTCAATCAATATTTTTAAAATTCTCTTATGATATCTACTCATGACCCTCGTATTTTTATATTCTTCCTCATCCCCCAAGTTAATCATGGCTTGCAATGAAATGTTGGGTTTTGGGTACTTCCCCTCTTTATTTTTCCTTTGATCTTCTATTCCCACGTCAAAATATTCATCATCCTCAATCATGTATAAATGAATTTGCTTCTTTTAAAAAAATTTCCCTGCTGCATATTTTTCATTACACTAAAAGCATAACCCCTTCCACCTTTTTTCATCTATTAATTATTCTTAAATTAAGAGTTTAATGAATTTACCTTTAGTCGTAAATCTTAAGTCAAGTGTAGGTAGGATTTCACTGGCGTCGTGCACTTTTGCTTATGGACTTAGGGGAGATTGTATTGATCAGCAGAACTCCTCCAGATTTAGGCAGAATTGAACTTCCTTCCCATGAAATAATTGACGATTGACCTCAATTATGGCTTCTTATTTCCTTGATAATATGTAAGCATGTTGAAGGCTCCATCGGTCCATTAATAAATTATAAGTTCTAGGCTTTTTAGGCAAAATGCTATCAGATAACTCTTTGATTAGTAGAGTTTTATTAGAGTATTTATCCAATCGCCTAATTCCTTCTCTTTTTTGTTTATATGACTCTTGATTTCTGAAAACAATTTCTCATTTCTTATCAGAGCTTCAAGCAAGCACTACATATTCTCCTCAATCCTCCGCAATTCTCTCTTTTTTGTTTATATGACTCTTGATTTCTAACAACAGTTTCTCATTTCTTACCTGAACTTCAAGCAAGCACTGCATATTCTCCTCAATCCTCTGTAATTCTATTCTTCTGGTGCTTTCTTCCATGTTCTTCACTAAGGATCACCGATTCTGATACCATATGTTACGAGAATTATATGAAAGTATTCCATGTATATAAAATGATGTAGGAGAAGACATAAGGAAGAAATGAGAGACAGAGTTGAGATGATCTGGACTTAAGAAATTAAAAGAGAGAAAACATAATAATTTCATTTATATATGATACGTTAATTACAACGATTTTATAAGTATATGCCTTATTGGTGTACATTGGACACATATACATAGTTTGTTACGATGTTGTTTACTTATGCAGTTTACAATTTCGACACTGTTTTAGTATCCTTCTTCCCTCATTTTCCTGTAACACATCCCAACCTTAGCTTCCTCCCACAAGATGTTGATATGTCATCGATTCTTTTAGCATAAAAGCAACAATGGCCAGAGCAAGTACAACTCTGTGTTCCGTATATATATGCACTTAGTTCTTTTGGACCTTTTTCAACAATCATATATCTGTTTACAGTTGATAGACCTACAAGTGACTCAACTGTTCCTTCCTCCATTTCATAATTCCTCCATCTCATCATATCATAAGATCTATAACCTATAATATTGATGGCCCAGATAATAATTTGACATACTGAGCATAAGCAACTCAAAACTGTACCAAATTGTCCCTCAAAAGCAACATGCTTTAACAAGTTGCAGCCCCGTTAATCCAATAATGTCCATCAGAAACCTATAGCGGTGCATATTTTATAATTCTGAAATAAAACATGTGTATTTTAGTCTCAAGAAGCTCAATGAAAACATGTCTTAGATTAATTCCAAAGGAAAAACTAGTAGATAAAGGGGAATCTTTACCTTGAAACTGCGACATCGTTGCCATTATATTAAGTGGCAGCCGTGCCTAGCTATAATTCTATTTTAAGGAGATGAAAGGATTTATAATGTCACCTGAGAAAGCAAGGTTTTAGAAAATCTTAGTTAATCCTTACTAAATATGGGTAATTATTGGCAAATTATATTATATTTAATATATAATTTGGAATGAGTAATTTGTTGGAAAAAACTACGAATTAAATCTCACAGGTAAAATAAGCTAGGAAATAACACGTAGAAATTTAACGTGGTTCACCCTCTAATTTAGGCTACTTTGACGGACTAAATTTCGGATAAATCTTCCACTAATCAAAATAACAGGTATAGAAAGTGAAAAATGATACAACAAAATAGTGACGCTCTGTTGGCCCCTGAATTTTTTTTAATTGACTAAGCATGATTAGATGATTATTGGGGTCTTGATTGATTAAATTGTGTATGGTTTTGAATTATGAATTTGTATATGGATGACTGTAGTGATTGTTGAGCATGAATAGTTGGTATATATATATACACACACACACACACGTCAATGAAATATTATGGAAAAAGACACCTAGGGATTTGGATGATGAAATGTAGCTTAATGCGACAAATCAAATGAGTTGAGACTTAAGAATGGATGATTGTGAATTTGGAATGTGAATTTGTGTATTAATGATGTTCAGTTGAAATTAGATAATGTTTTATAAGGGTTCAATGAAAAAAAACCCTTTAAGGTAATATGTATGTGCGCTCACGTTTCATGATTATCAGAGCAAGCGTTGGACTACGGAATCAAGCGGGGTCTAACAGACGAATGAGTAAGCAGGAGGGTTGGGTTCCGAAAACAGGACCCAACAAGCTCTCACAAAAGGTGTTTCCCAAATTTACTATCCCGAGGTTAATATCATCACTATTTTGTCACTCATCGTTTAAAAAATAGTTTCATAAAAATACCTTAAAAATCACTCTCTCACTCAAAATGGCTCTTTAAAATTAACTCTCGAACTCACCACACATCTCAGCATGTTTGATATGCATATGTATGTTAAAAGAGGAGGAAGGGAGGGTCTTTTATAAACTCTCCACCTTGTGACAGCTTACATAGCAAGTTGTTGTGTAGCGACTAACAGCTTGCATGTAAGTTGTTGATAGTCTTGCATGCAAGTTGTTGTCAACTTGCTTTTACTTCTTTTTTTAATATATAAATCTACAATGACAGTATCATGTATGTCGGTACTGCCTTATAATTCTCCCCCTACCAACTACATGGGGTTTACTATCATTCATGCAGATGATCAACATAACTCAAACTTTCTCATCAATATACTTTGATTTTGAATGGAACGAGGAATTTTTCCCAAGGTGAATAACACTCTGACTGTCGCAAAATAGTTGATATTTATTCTGCTGAAAACTAAGTTCATCTAATAATTTCTTCAACCATAGGAGCTCCTTACATGCTTCAATTGCAGTAATAAATTCCACTTTAGTTGTGGACAGAGCAACACATTTCTGCAATTTTGATTGCCATGACACGACTCCCCCTGTAAAATTAACCTGAAATGGACTTTTTCGAGTCAACATCACTAGCCATGTCTGCATCTGTATCATCTCTTCCTTCTCTTCATCCATCGAAGGGCATTACTTAGTCCTCAGCCTAAAGTGATTAGCAAGAGGACAACTAACCGCTTTAGCTTTATCTATGTTGAACCTTTGAAGTAGTTTCTCAATGTACTTCTCTTATGATAATCATAATTTCTTGGTGTGCCTATCTCTAATAATCATCATGCCAAGAATTTGTTTTGTTGACCCCAAATCTTTCATTGCAAAAGACTTGCTTAACTGCTTCTTCAAACTGTTAATCCTATTGATATTTTGGCCAACAATCAACATATCATCAACATAAAGTAAAAAGATAATGAAATCATCACTAGAAAATTGTTGTATAAAAACACAGTAATCTGATGTAGTCTTCTTGTAGCATTCCTCGCCTATAACTGTTTCAAACTTCTTATAACACTATCTCAGTGCTTGTTTTAGACCATAAAGGCTTTTCATCAATCTACACACATAGTCCCCTTTCCCTTTTTCCTCGAAACCCTCTGGTTGCTCTATATATATCTCTTTTTCCAAATCACCATAAAGAAAGGTTATCTTGACATCTAATTGCTCGATTTCTAAGTATATACTTGCTGCTAAACCAAGCACTGTATGAATGTCATTTTCACAACTGGTGAAAATATTTCATTAAAATCAATACCTTTTCTTTGGCTGAATCCTTTAATAACCAATCTAGCTTTGAATCTTGGATGAGAATTGGGTTTATCATGCTTAATCTTGAACACCCACTTATTTTTCAAGGCTTTCTTGCCTTTGGGCAAAACTCAAAAGTTTTATTCTCATGCAAGGACTTCATCTTATCTTGCATGGCTTCAACCCATTTCATCTTATGTTCATCTATCATAGCCTCTTGAAATTTTTTAGGTTCTCTCCCATCAGTAAGTAACACATACTACTGGAATATCTAGTAGTGGCTTCTCTTAATCACGTAGATCTCCTTATTAGAACCTAAGTAGTCTTTAGTGCTGGTAGTTGATTATGGACGTCATCTTCATTATAATCTTCATTTGATTGATTTTGAATGGGAGTATCATCATTAGCTACGTTCGGCTAGCGATTTTCAACTTGATCTCCAAATTGTCTTAGCGTTGTTTTTGGAGGAATTAACTCTAAGTCCACCGGATCACCATCAGTTCTTGGAACATCATTTTCATTTTTCCAAAATCTTCAACGATTTGATCTTCGACAAATATAACATCAAGGCTCCGAATCAACTTCTTCTGGACTAAATCATAAAACCGATAACCAAATTGATCTTCTCTATAACCAATAAATATACACTGACGAGTCTTTAAGTCAAGCTTGGATCTCTCATATTTAGGGATATGGACATAAGCTTTGCAACCAAATACCTTTAGATGATTATAGGAAACATCCTTTCTTGACCATACTTCCTCCGGAACATCAGACTGTGAAGGGATACATGGTGACCGATTTAATACATGAACTGATGTGAATAGAGCCTTACCCCAAAATGTCTTAGGTAATTTTGCATGTGAAAGTAGGCATCTAACTCTCTCCATCAAAGTCATATTCATCCTTTTAGCTAAACCATTCAATTGAGTTGTCTTAGGAGGAGTAGTCTGATGTCGAATACCATGCTCCTTACAATAGACGTTAAATGGTCCAGTATACTCTCCACCATTGTCTGTTCGAATGCATTTCAACTTCTTCCTAGTTTGTCTTTCAACTGAGGTATGGAATTGCTTGAAAACATCTAGCACTTTATCTTTAGTCTTCTAGGTGTATACCCACGTCTTCTTAGAATGGTCATCAATGAAAGCCAAAAGTATTGAGCACCACCTTGTGACTTTGGCATTGACCCATATAGATCTGAGTGTACCAAATCTAACACATGCTTCATTCTAGAAAGAGGGGAACTTTTGAAAGCAACTCTATTTTGCTTTCTTACAAAACAATCAACACACTTCTTTAAATGTACTTGGTTAACTCCAAATAATGCATTCTTTTTCACCAACTAAATCATCCCCTTCTCGCTTATATGACCGAGTCTCCTGTGCCCCAATTCAATTGCATCATCTTTCTCCACTAGATTCACAACATCATTGGAGACCTTTACTTGCTTCACATACAACTTTGAGCACTTCTTACCTTTGGCGATTACCAAGGAGCCTTTACTAAGTTTCCATTTGTTATCTTTGAAAGTACTGCAAAAACCTTCATCATCAAGCATGCCAACCAAGATCAGATTTAGGCAAAGATCAGGAACATGTCTAACATCTTTCAGAGGCAGTCTCATGCCATTGTCTGTCTCCAAGTAAATATCACCTTTTCGGTGATTCTAGCCAAACCGTTATCTCCTTATGTATATGATGATAAGAGTTTTTTATGTGATGTGGTATGAATAGTGGCACCACTGTCACCTATCCAGTTGAACTCACAAGATGCATTATTCATGTCATTATTATATGAGACGATGTGAAAATCACCAATGGTGGTAGCCGTCGATGTGCATTCATCATCACTGCTATCATCTTTCTTGACTTCTTTGCCTTTGTTCTTTTCTTCTTTGAACTTCCGACATAACCTTTTAATATGACCCTTCTTCTTGCAGTGATGACACTCAACATTTGCATATTTATTTGATCATCCTCTTCTCTTATCTTTAAAATTTGGACCTCTAGATTTGCTCATCCCCCTAGAACTTGTAACCAGAACTTCTGACTTTGTTAAAGAAGCCAAACTCTGTGATCTCCGTCTCATCTCTTCATTCAGAATTTCACTTTTTACATATTACATGTTAACAATACCGTCAGCTATAGAATTGGTGATTTAAATCTTTAAAATCTCTTAAGACTTTGGCAAGGAGGTAAGAACGAAAAGGGAAAGCACTTCATCTTCGAACTTTATGCCCATTCCTAATAATTGATCCACGATCTCCTGAAATTCATTCAAGTGATATGTCATAGAGGTACTTTCTCGATATTTTATCTATACTAATTTTGTTAGGTAAAATAATTTATTGTTACCAATTTTTGAGGTATACAACTCCTCGAGCTTCTTCCACAACGTCCATGCGCGAGTCTCATTGCAGATATGATTATAGACATTATCTTCAACAAATTGTCGAATAAAACTATATACATGCTCATGCTCAAATGCCCATTCCTCGTTTGATTTATTTTCACATTTTGTTATGGTAAACACCAATAATTGCATTTTTGTGACGAGCATAAGATCTTTCATCTTGTTCTTCTATTTGTGGTAGTTGGAGCCATTTAGGCTAATTGTCTTGCTTATTTTTGCCTCCATCTTCGATGAGAAATGCTTTGGCACATAATCGAACCTAACTCTGATACCACTTGTTGGGAAAAACTACGAATTAAATCCCACAGGTAAAATAAGCAATAAAAAAACACGCAGAAATGTAAAGTGGTTCATCCTCTAATTTGGGTTATGTCCACAGGCCAAATTTCGAATAAATCTTCCACTAATTAAAATAACAGGTACAGAAAGTGAAAAATGAAACAACAAAATAATGATGCTCTCATAAAAGGTGTTTCCCAAATTTACTATCCATAGGATAATATCCTCACTGTTTTGTCACTCACCCTTTTTAGAAAAAAGTTTGCTAAAAATACCTTAAAAATCACTCTCTCATATAAAATGATTCTCTAAAATTTACTCTCAAACTCACCACACCTCTCATGCATGTTTGATATGCATATGTATGTTAAGAGAGGAGGAAGGGAGGGTCTTTTATAAACCCTCCACCGTGTGACAACTTGCATAGCAAGCTGTTGTATAGTGACTAACAGCTTGCATGAAAGTTGTTGATAGTTTTGCATGCAAGTTATTGTCAACTTACTTTTTACTTCTTTTTTTTAATACATAAATCTAGAATGGTTGTACCATGTATGTCGGCACCACCTTACAATTGTGATACCACTTGTTAGATCTGGGGAGCCCACTTTCATGGGAGGTTTGCATCATGGATCTAGCGAGAGAACACACTCATGAGCTTTGATACCATACTTTGACCCAAAACCTTAAGGCATTAGGTTTATAGGTCTTTTCCACTTATATATCCTTCACTAGTTCCATCTCTTTTCAATGTGAGATTCCTACTCACACTTGACATCCCAATAATCTCCCCCTCAAGTGTGAATTTCCACATTAGACTCGGGCTCTCCCTTGAGCGAAAGTCTTTTTCTGTCTTTTTCTTAGCAACTCGAATATATGGCGTCACCAAGAGTCCTTCTACTCTACTGGTCTGGGTCTACCAGGAGTCTCCTTTCTCTTCTTCATGGGGAGGCAACCACGGGATCCGACTACCATCTCTATACTCCTCCCTTATCGAACCATCAGCTCTGATACCGCTTGTTGGATCTGGGAAGCCCACTTTCATGGGAGATATTCATCATGGATCTAGGGAGGGAACATGCTCATGGACTTTGACACCATATATACTTCAATCCAAAATCTTAAGGCATTATGTTTATGGGTCCTTGATATCACTTGTTGGATCTGGGGGGTCCACTTTCATAGAAGATCTTCATTATGGATCTAGTGAGGAAACATACTCATAGGCTTTAACACCATACTTCAACCCAAAACCTTAAGACATTAGGTTTATGAGTCCTTTCCATTTATATGTCCTTTACTAGTTTCATTTCTTTTCAATGTAAGAGTCCTACTCACACTTGACATCCAACATAATTAACCCCACGAGCGATGATAGTAGGATGATATAATCTTCGTGTAAACAACCATATATTGTTGTAATAAGTTAAATTATCTCGCAGACACATTGGTGCAGGATTTTTCTTGTATATCAGGTAGGAGGATGAGGTACAATTCTGCTATGATGAGCTTCATTGATATTGACTATTGAGCTAATCAAACATTTGATATTGTAGTTAAAGAATTATTTTCTGGGCGATATATATCGGTTCTGATGAACAAAGCTTGTAAAAAATCAGTGGGGAAGCTTGAAGAAAGAAACTACTTGATTATACACAGTATCTTTGGCATTTACCCCCATGACGAAGTCAGCATGAGCATAATCCTTAATATATTGAATGGTGAGCTTGTCAACGTCATGGAACTTAAGGTTGTCAAGCAAGAGCTGGACGTCTCGAGCATCAGAAAGCGCGTCGGCCCCTCCATGGCTGATAAATATTGGAAGGTCATGCGGGATATTTGACAGGTTATAAATTGGTGGCTTAGCTTCTCCATAATGCATTAAGTTGTAGTCTGCAGTTCCATAGTTGTATTTTGCTACGACCCCGTCTCGAACAGCTGAAAGTTCACAATGCAAGTCATCTCTTCACCCTCAGCTAGTGATTTTGCAGCGAAAGCAATGCTTGACATGACAGCAACGTATATAAGTAAGCTTGGCAGGGTGAGATACTTACTTTGAGCCAAGTGCACCATATTCTTGGTCGATGTCGACTGGGGCTCATTTTTCAGAAACAAATCATCCGTGGAAGCATTCAGACAACAGTTCTTACCTTTAATTGGCAGAAGTATAGTGCATACAGTAAGTACAAATGGTTTTCCCAGAAACTTATCTCTTCAAATTGCAGTAAGAAGTTGTTGGCTTGTTGATTAAGAAATCAAACACCAAACTAACTCGCTACAGCAGTTAAACAAATATTTATACCAGTAATTGCAGACAGCAAATCATAGCAGTCAACTCCAGGATAAGCACATAGCGCTTTAAGAAACTGAGCTACTTGCTTCCTGCAAAAAATTAGAGACGAGAAAATTAAGAAAAAATGAATCCAGGAAAGATTTTATGTAGGAAACATAAAATCTTTTTTTCTGTATATAGATTTTCCTTCTAGCATCAGATACTAAGTTTTTCCCTCCTTACCCTTTGGGATTAAACTCTGCAAGACCGAACGAGGTAGAAATCTGTAGGCAGCAGACAGATTTTTAATGCTTGCATACGGTATGCAAGTGAATAGGACAAAGAACAAAATTAAGAATTCATTACCGTTGCTCACCTCACCAACAAAGGCTCTAGCAGCAACATTACCAAGTGCAGTGGTCATGTGGCTCAAGTACGCTATGGGACTCAACAAGGCAGCTGATTTCAGCTTGTCCACCAGTAGCCCTTCCGAGAAGGATGCCAAGGCTATCAAGGTTCCCTGCCGAAAACCAGTAACAAAATCAAGAACAGATCATTTGATAATTTTGATTGAATGATTTGCACCCAACAAATTTTGAACATTTCTAGCAGATAAATAACAGAACTAATGATTAAACAACTAACACCCAGAGAAAAACTAGGATGTTGTGGAATACTAATGAAACTGAAGTGAGAATATGGCTACTAAGGCATTAGGGGAGGATTTTACCAGGGAGTGGCCAACATAATGCATCTTCTTCCCCGTTTGATGGTAAATATAGTCAAAAACAGCGGGCAGATCAAAGATAACCAGTTCATCCCAGGACCAATTCCAGAAATCCTGTCAAAGCAATATGGGAAAAGGAATTGAACTCTTAGAACATAGCATAGTTAAAAGTTAAAACTGGGTGCAGTGCAGGAATAGTTCCGTGAATACTTCAGCTGAAAAAGTTCAGCATTGTGTACTTAATTTTATGATTATGCATGTCCTCTACTGTCCAATTTATCATAAAAGACCAATGAAACAAAACAAAGTGACTGTCCATAGAATTAGAGATTTTGAGAAAGAGAGAATTAACCGCGTGATTGGGATCGAGGGAGGTGTGTCGCCTGCTAAATCTTGTTCCTCTAGTGTTAGCAATCCAAACATCAAATCCTTTATCAGCTAGTATCAGTGGCAGGTTTTGCTCCGGTGAATTCAGGAGCCATGTCATTCCATCCTGCATCCACACACAATTCATTTGGTGACTAACAGGTTAATTCAATAAAACGACATCGTTTTAATATAAAATTTTTAATCTATTAATCACGTTAGATATTAACTCAAACTTTTTTTTTTTTGAAAGTAATATTAACTCAAACTTAAATTGTGAAGAAGAAAAATTAGGTTGAATCAAACTATAGACAATTTATAAATTTAACCCGACATTATTATTCTTAATTAATATTATTTTGATTAAAAATATTAATTTCTTCTAAAGAGATTGTTTAGAAAACTCTGTTATACCTTGGACGAATAGAGCAAACTATGAACTAAGGTAGGACTTGACCCATATAATATATTTTCCTATTTTTCTCTTTCACCGGCTGATAGAATTCTACGTCCCAGGATAGGCTATAATAGGCGGCTAGGCCGTAGCCGAACATATAAAAATCAGCGGCCCATAAATGTAACGTAACTGGGCAAGTCTAAAAACTAAAAACTCTTGTGGGATTCGATGAAATATACAGCCCACGTTAAAATGAAGACAGAGAAATGGAGTGATGCATGTGTCCATGAACCAGAAGATGAAATGGTAGGCTCTGTCCCCTGAAACGGTGCTTGGTTTTTTGGAACATCAATAAGCCCATTCTTTACGTATCCCCCTGACAGAAAGTACCAACAAACATCGACAAAGACGAATGACGATTCCCCAACTTTACCTACGAATTTGATGATATATAATTCCCTGTTGAGATTCTTATCCGTCAAGTTCAAGTTTTAATCAAGTTTTAAGCTTTTCAATGTAAAGAAAAACTATTCTTATAATAACGTGATGTAGTTCATCACGTTTAGAATAGACCAAGCTATGGAGTGCATGGCACATGCTTTCATCTTTTTTGCTTTTTTCGGAGTTATCGAAAGTAACTTCGTTAGTGCCAACTATAGAGTCCCTTTTGCCATTTCCTCATATGTTCATTCTCCACCACGTTGTTCTTCATCTTTCTCTTCTACTCCGTTTCTTATTCGTTTTCTACTCAGAATCTAGCTATACGAGCACAAAAACCAACTTGGCTTCTTTAAAAACATGTTCGTATATAAAGTTGTGCGAGCACTTACCACTAAAACTCCATGCTGTACTAAAACTGGCTGCCTGCTAGCAACATCGCCCCCAACACGACCTTCTGGTATTCTTTGCATGTTAAGTATATACCCATCTTGAGTTTTCACCTGAAAGCACGAGCGTCCACAACTATTTTAGTCCTTTATTTACTCGTACGTATAACCTTGTTTGTAATGGAGCTGCCTGTACGTACTAGGATGCAATGAACTTTACGAAGGATATATATAAGATTACAAATTGAAGGTTTTGCTCTTACTTGGATCTCTTGGCATTTGTACCCATGAATGATCACTGAAGAAGCGCATATCCCAACTATGGAATGATTCAATACGACATCATTAGTCTTTAGACCTAAAGGACCACGGTTCAGCCCATATGCTTGACGGGACAGAGTCATTAAGACCAGGATGCAATAGCTAAAGCCAGCTGCTAGCAGAGACATGTCACTTGGAGTCATAGCTTTGCCTTTTGAGACTTGGTGGGTGAGAGTTTCAGAATGACCCCTCTCCTTTATATAAGAGAAGAAAAGGGAATATACAGTATGGGGAAATGAATTGTTGAATATACAGTATGGGGAAATGAATTGTTCTCAAAAATCTTCTCTCTTGGGCTCAAATGCTCAACTGAATAGCTCGGCTTAAAGTGGGATCTTCAACACAGTATAAGCAACGCCAGGAGAATGGGTCTGCGGGACCCGCTAGCCTTTTTTGTTCTTATCGTCAAGAAACCTGGGAAAATATAGGTACTAAGGAAGAAATTAAAGGACACAAAAAATTTACGTGAAAAATTCCAATAGGGTAAAAACTACGGAGAGAGAAGAATTTTTCACTATAACAAAATAGGGATTACAAATTTAACCCTCTAATTTGTTTAAGAAGATATTTGATTTGATGTATTGAATGGGGAGGAGTGAGCCTTCGGGGAGGAGTGAGCCTTCTTTTATAGGTTTCACTCCTCTCCTCTCTTTCTCATCCCACCGATGTGGGATAAGCATCTTCACATTGGTAATCATCATTCATCATGTATAATATCGACTCATTATCTGCAAATTGTGAAAGCTTTAAGATCAGATTGTAAGCGCTGGGAGTAGGTGGTCGAATCTGTAATCATCCTCAACAGGTTATAAGAGGCAATGTTTTGTTTTGAGTATATGACCTAAAAGAGCAACAGAACTTGCGGGTCCATGAAGTGATGTTTTACTTCATGTTGGGTGTCATTATTCTATTAAAAAAAGAAGCTAAATCTAGAGACCTGTCTAGATTGAGCAGAATGTGGGACTGCCTTAAGCTTCTCGTTCTTGCTTTCTTGTACGCTTTATGCTATCTATCCCTTCCCCATTTCTGTTGGATTGTTTTGGTTGCTAACAATCCAATAGTTGCTACTTGCTAGACAAATCAGTGATTGGTGCAAACGGGATGGGAAAATGAGTATGCACAGTATGGGAAAAAGTAGAATGGGATTTGGCAAAATTTTATTAGACTTTATTAGTTGCAGAAACAAACTTAGAGGTGCAAGGTCAAAGTCCCAATTTAGAATCATTTGAACAAAGATATCAAGGCAACTGCCAATGTGTCAAGCATGTGAGAGCAAACAGCATGCACACGCGCATCTACACTGGTTCTTTATGCCATACACTTTTCCGCAAAGGCTACCATCGAAAGGTTTGCCATTTCTGCGGTATAAAAAATACCCCATTAAATAATTGAACTTGTCATTTGATACAAGGAATGGGATTTCAGGGATTGATGGAAACAGATCATCTGTAAATTGTTATCTTTGTCATTTGATACAAGGAATGGGATTTCAGGGATTGATGGAAACAGATCATGTGTAAATTGTTAGCTTATGCCCTACAGTCAATCGCTTTGGTTGTAATTCTAATTAAAGTTTAATTGAAATTAGAATTTAATTTTAATTAAATTACTAAAACGTCCAAAGCTTATTATAAATAGGGTTAAGCAGAAGAGTTACAGAGTTTTCTCAGCCTGTTTTGTAGATACCATACGTTAGAGGCAGAACCCTTGTGCGGCTACGGTGAACAAGCTTCGGAATAAAGTACGAATTAAATTACGCTTTATTATACTTTGTGTTATAGAATTAAATAGATCTTAGTTTTCAGGAAATCAAAAATCATGGAAAAATTTTGTGATTCTTCTGCTACGTCGGGATTAGATCTTAACCCGATTTCCTAACAGTGGTATCATAGCAAGTTTTTAATTCTATAATTTGATTAAAAATTTATCGTTATCGATGATGAATTTTAAAATTGAAATTGTTTAAGTGTTAAACAATTTATTAGACGATAGAAACGCAGAATATTTGCGAATTTGGTTAACAAAAGGCATCTGGTGTTTGCTTTTACTTCTGGAAACAAGAAACAAGTAGCTATTGATTAAGTATCTGAAAGATGTTTAACATCTGAATCTTAAAGTCTGCATCCTCATCGTCATATACTCTCTTGTACCTGTGCGTGTTCTGCATGTCCCTCATCCTCTGCCATTCACACGTGAAGAAGTCTACTGTGAGGAATCATGGGAAACGTAAGCTTGTAGCGCGTATGGTGGGAAACGTTAGCCTGTAACCCAGGTGGGGGCTACATGGAATTGATTAGTGAAGTCCATCACAACAGAATGCCATTCACGCGTTAAGAAGTCCACGGTGAGGAATCACGGGAAACATAAGCATGTAGCGCGCAGGCTGGGAAACACGTTGCAGAATCATTGAAGGGCATTGATGACGCCATTAATGATGGCGTTGACGCTGTGTCTCTTGGTGGTCCTTCAATCGACTACTTCGAGGACGCGGTGTGTTGGCCACAAGTCGGCCTTGCAGAGTGCTTGGACAGTGACGTTGCTTGCAAGAGCAATCAACATGCGGCTTCTAGAAAACAACCCATGGTGAGGCTCACACAAGCAAGGAGAAGAAGCAGCCTCATGTGGATTGGAATTGGCAACAGAAACAAAGAAGGCGGCAGCAGACCGATGGCGTGTGACGTCGGTGGAGAAGACTCATGCTGGCGGCAGGAGACAATATAAGAAAGGCGGCGACAACGTCAAACAAAACCCAGAAAACCTAAACTGCCCAAAAACGTGGGGCGTGTGTAATGCATGCGTCCCACGTCTGAAAAGATGAGTTAAATATAAGTCTAGATCCTCTGTCTAATATTATGGTGTCTTATTGTTTCCAAAAAATCTCAACCATTTATTTATGTGGGGTTCGCATGGGATCTGCATGGATCCCGCAAAATAAATTTTTGAGATTCCATGAGACAGAATAAGACAGGGTAAAACTGGACAGAGGATCTGGTTTCCTGAAAAGATAGTTGTTTGGCTTTAATTTTTTTTATTAAAGACTTAATTCTAATTAAATGAGTTTAATTGAAGTTAATTAAGTTTAAATTCCTAATAAATTTGAAAAAGTGTTTTTAATTGTTTTCAAGGGTTAATTTAATTAGGAATGTTTTACAAGTTAATTTAATTTTTCAAGGTGTTGACTTATTAAATTAAATTAATCATCAAATAAATTCCAAAATTAACATAATTATTTTTTTAATTTGATTAAGATTAATAATTATATTGATTCCTAATTAAATTTAGAAAGTAATTTCTAAAATTATAATTAATTAGTTTCAATTAGATTGAAATTAATTAATTAGAAAAATTTTTTCTAAAATTATAATTAATTATTTTCAATTAGATTGAAATTAATTATTTAGACTTCTTGAAATTAAGAAAAAAATTTCTTAAATAATTAAGAAATTTGTTTCTTAATTAAATTTATTTATTTCAATTTGATTGAGATAAATTAAATTTACAATTTTATTTGTTTAGAGAATTATTATTTAATTTATTTAGAAATTGTTTCTTTATTTATGAATAATAAGTTACTTGATTTTTAGATAAAGTACTTTTCTTGATTAAATTTTGAAAAGTGTTTTCATTTATTAATTAAGAAAAATGTGTTTTCTTTAATATTTAAAAAATAGTTTTCTAACTTCTTAAAGAAAGGTTTTCTATTTAGTCAAGAAATAAAACTCTAAATAAATAATCTATAATAACTTTCTTAATTAAATTTAAAAGTGTTTTATTTAATTTTGAAAATAGTTTCCTTTTAATTTTAGAAAATAGTTTTCTAATTAAGGAAAAATAATTTCTAATTATATTAGAAATAGTTTTCTAATTAGAGTAGAATGTGTTACTTATATAATTTTGAAAAGAAGTTTTTCTAAATTATAATAAGTATGAAGAATAATTTACTGAAAATTGTTTTCAATTAAATTTTGTCCAAAGGGTTACGATAAATTGGAAATAGTTTCCAATTGGATTTGAAAAATTGTTTTCAAATCAAATTAAATTTCTATTTGGAATAGGAATTT